>APFE030153376.1:0-11990 GCA_000404065.3 Pinus taeda
CTTAGACTCCTATATATAGAAATGAGGTTTTGTCATTTGAATCATTGAAGAATTGTTCATTTGTGTAATGTAAAGGAGGTTGCCCCCTTGAAGAGGCTAAATTATAAGGCGTTGATCTATCTTTTCTATCTTTTTGTGAGCTGGTTTCATAACATTTTCTGAGTATTGATAAGAGTATAAAATTATTGTTCTCTAAGTAGTGATGGTTTATTTTTATTTACTCCAAATATGAGTAGTTCTTCTTCTACTAAAATGTAGATGTTTCTCCTTCTTCTGCCTCTAAAGTCTCAATAATCATATAAAAAAAATGTCATTTTCAACTTCCAGTTTTGATGTTGTAAGGGTAGATAACTTTGTCCTTGGTTTCTTGGTAATATTTTTAAATGCATGTTCTTCTTGTTGGTTATATTGTTTACCATGTTCATTGAGTTCCTTGGACATAACCCCGGTTACCTTCTTTGATATGTGATTAGTTGTTTTATGGGTTTTTCCATTTCCAACTTTATTTTACCCCTGGAAATTATTGTCTTTGATTCCATTAGCTAAATAGAGTCATATTTTTCTTCTTATTGATACTTAATACTTATAGTATTTTCTTCATGAATTTCCTTCATAAAGCCATCATCAATAAGGAATTATTCCCAAGTTATGCCATTATTTTTATTCATGTTGTACAATCATATTGATAGGGCCATGCTAATAAAGACTTTGATCCTCATTCCTTTGTTGTCATTGGATGGCCTTGGCCATTTTTGTTAGACTTCTCAATATATAATAAGGCATATTAACATGTTTTTCATTCTTAAGATGTAAAAACCAAGTGTATATGATATAGAAACATAACCTTACATATTCCCTCATACGTTACGTATTTATGGATGAGAAACACTAAATATTTCCATGTATTTTTCAACCAGCTTCTTAGAACACCTGTGGCCCAATTGGGTTTGTCTTAACTAATTAAGCGAAGGGATCCAAGATTTCTCTTCAATAAATCTTGTTTTTATCCATTTTTCCCCTTACTAAGGAAAGCCAATAATTTAAAATAATGGGTGCTCAAGGAGATCAATTATCACGTTACCCACTTGTGCACATTCACCATCAAAATATTGAGCAAAGGTTCTTGTGACTTCCCTGTTGTTCCATTGAAACCTAGAGAATAATTCAATCCATCCTACATTTTGAATACTTTTTTACATTCTAGGTGAAAATGAGTTATTTCAACTTTATAAGGCTCATACATAACTATCATTTCCACTATTACACTATGACAAAATTATACAAATTCTATGTACCAATATCCCTATGTAACCAATTTCCTACATATCATTATTGAACTATGAATAATGTGTTTGATATTTGTTACAAGCAATATATTATATGGAGAAAGCAATAAATGAAAACCTTAGTTTTTTTGTCGCTTATATGATTGTCACCAATTTTCACAAATGCCCTGATGTATACATTATCTAATCAACTTTATTTTCTCACACAACATTTTGGTACCTTATGAAAACCATATAGAAACCTTATTGTTTGAAGATTAAACACGTCTATGCTAACACTCTTTCAAGAACACACTTAAAATGAAGGGATATTTCATGGAAAAGTCGATGAAGACATACATGTTTTGGAACCCTCTTCTTTTCTCCATGTGGATAGCAATTTGTAGCGCCGAGGAATGACTTCCATTATGAGAGATAAGGACAATGTATCAAAGTTTTGAGGTGTAGCAGAGTATGGTATTCATAGTGAGCAATAGGGTGGCAGGCTATTTTCAAATGCAATATCAGGGTGGCATAGGATGACATTTAAAACAAAGTATGCAGTTTCAAAACATAGTATATAAAGTGAACACTTGCAAGGAATATGAGGATAGAACTTAGAGGTTGTTGCACTAGTTAAGAGTCATTTCGAACTTATTATAAGGATATATGTGTAGAGCAGTGGGATAGGTTGGAGTAATTATGAGAGTGGATGTATATAAGGGTAATGAAATTATGGTTTATGATAGTAATTATGGATAAGTAGGTAATGTATATATAAAGGATTTTGTATAATGATTAGAAAGTCTAAATCAAGTACAAAGATAGGATTTAGAAGTACTAATGTGGAAAATAATGAGCACAAATGACTTGAAAAGAATTATAAAGTATTTTAAAAAGGGATAGATGGTAAGTAGAAAGGTATAGATATTTATTTCAATTTTGTATATTGAAAATATTTGAAGTATTGAAATTTTTTCCTTACTATACTTGATACCATAGGAATAGTTGATGGTGTCTTCAATCATGATACTTTAGTCTTCAATTCTTCAATTGTTAGGTTGTATTCTTTACTTTTGGCTTGAAGTCTTCAATTTCATACTTTGAGATTGCCTTTGAATGATTTTCTTATATACTGGCTTGTTTTATTTTAACATGTATGAATATAACTAGTTTCCTTTTGAAACAGATGTTGATCAAACTCATTTCCTTTTAAATGGATAATGAAACTTATTCTTTTCTGGAATGGAAGATCAAATGGTTGCCTTTATTTCTGATTTGTATTATAAATTACTCCCTTGAAGGCTTTAGATAGAGTGTTCATCGTTGTTAGATGAAAATATAATGGTTTGTACAAATTTTATATACAATAGGCACTGAGTTTCTGAATAATAATAATAATAATAATAATGGGACATGTTCATGTCTGTAGATATTCTCTTTAGAACAATATTTGATATTAGTTGGAAATCACTAAAAACTTTGAACATTAATGATAAGATATTTATGATTATGGTAATCACTGGGTAGGTATTTTTATTAATAATTTTCATTAACCAATTTCTTGGTTTCCCAATAGCAAGATGTTAGGTAATTGGTTGAACAGATAAAGGTTTACTATGGGAGGGCAAGCCTATCCTTGTCATTGAATGCTTATCCTTCTCATATGATTAGAAATTAGTTGTTGAAGGAGTGAATTAAGGACTGGGGATGAGGGAGGATGCAAAATACATCCATCCTAAGGAAAATTAAAGTTTAGATTGCACTAGTAACCTGGATTTCAAAACTAGCCTCCTTTCTTTTCTTTTTATATTTTTTTCATATATGTGTGTGTTTTGAAAAAGTAAATCCGAGATGGAAGAGGGGTAGGAGTATTACTCCTTTCACCCACAATTTTCATCTTATCTTATTGAAATAATAGGGAAATAAAATCATTTTGATTAATTGGCATATTGTATAATTTCAACCTCGGACCGTTGACCACAAATGAGCCTCCTCCACCAATTGTCTTTATCTTTACAGAACCCTTATCAAAAACTTCTTGAACCTCATAAGGGCCAAGTGAGTGGTGATTGGTGAATTTATCCTTCAATTCCTTAAATTTTGAATCAAAGAGCAAATCCCAATTACCAAATTTGAATGGTTTTCTATTAATGAACTTGTTATGCCACTTCAATATTTGTTCTTCAACAAAAATATTATGTTGAAAATCACCTTGTTGAATTTCATATAACTCATTTAGTTGCACAATTATTTTCTTTTTAGCCTCATTGAAGTCTATTCTTAATTCAATAGTTATTTTGAAAGCTTGAATTTGAAATTCAATAGGAAGAAGGATTTGCTTACCATATGTCAATTCATAAGGAGTGAAACCAATAGTATTTTTCCATGTTGTCCTATAGGCCCACGAAGCTTCTAGAAGCCAATCTGCCCAGTCCTTTTGATGAAGTTAGATTTTCCTGGTCATGATTAATCCCAAGACTTTGATTTTAGACTCCACTTAACCATTGGTCTATAGATGGTAAGGAGAGGACTTACAATATCTAATTTTTTATTTTCAATAATTCTTTAGATCCCCGCCCATTAAAAAATTCCTTGGGATCCCAAATCCACAAAAATTATTAAACAGGAGATGACACTACTTATATAGTTCCTGCACTAATTCTTTGCTTACCACCAACTTTTGCAAATACATAAACCAAAAAACAAATATATATTATAATATATATTATATATATAATATAATATATATTCCTTTAGATGAAGGCATGTAGTTCCTTACAAATCCAACAAATATAGAGCCTATGTCTCAAAAAGATCCAGAAAGGAACTGCTGGTAAAAGAGAATTTCATTTGTTGCTATTGTTTGAACCATTTGTGACAATATCACAAATTTCACTACTCTGGCGCATCTCTAATAGAGTTCGCCAATCACTATCTTAGGGCAACATTTGTGAAGAATTTTTTATTTAACAAAAAACCTACCACATGGCTCATCATGACATGAATTTAAAATAAAAAAGATGCACTTCCTAACACGTATCAATATATAATCACCATGTAAAGAAAATGCCTTCATTGACCATAAACATCTAGATTTTTTTTTTTTTATAATATTCCTTTTCTCTCGTGGTGAAAAATGCAATGGTAGATTCCCCATGGACACATAATTATTTATATGTAAAAACCATGGAGGTTTAGTATATATAGAAACAAAATATCAAATGAGAAAGAATATGCAATTGTAACATTCTCACCAAGGTTATTAATGTGAGAAAGGAAGTTTGCTACCTGATTTTCTTTTCCAAGTCAATCTATGACAATAATAATTAATTCTTGCAACAATAATAAATATCTTATGAATCTACCATTGGTAGTATGTTTTTTTATTAAATACCTACTGGTTGAATGACATGTATGTACAAAGACGTTGTAACCAATTATATAATGTTAAAATTTATTAACATGATGAATAATTGTTAACATCTCCTTTTCTGCGATAGTATAATTGAGTTCACCAAGAGTTACTTTTTTATTGATAAAATATATAGCTTAGGTTCGAATGTTTTACTTTTGACCTAATAGTACTCCTATAGTAGTATCAGATGCATCTTTTGAGATGTGAAATGACAAGGTCCAATATGGACCTCTCAACACTGGTGTTGTTGAGATTTACTCAAGAGTTTGGAAATAGTTTGAAAATTAGAATCCCAATCAAATTCAACATCTTTAATAATTACTTTAGATAATGGTAAGGCTATTTTAGTAAAAAAATTAATAAATTGACAATAATATCCTATATAGCCTAGAAAACGTATAACATATTGTTGGGTTGATGGAATTGGTGATTTGATAACAACATTTATTTTGAATGAATCTACATTTATCCTTGCAATGGACATATGATATCCTAGTAAAATTCCCTTAGTTAGTAACATAAAGAATTTTTCATTACTAAAGGCTAAAGAAAAAATTAAGCATCTTATTAGAATTTTTTTCCAAATTAATTAAAACTTCTTTAAAAGAATCTCCATATACTGAAAAATCATCCATGTATACATCTGCACATTCATGTATTAAATTAGTAAAAATAGCCAAGGCTTCCCTTTGGGATATAGAAGGCGTACTACATAATCCAAAGGGTAGTACTTCATATGTATATATTCCCCAATGACATGTGAAAGTTGCTTTTTCCTTGTCTTATAAAGTTATTTCAATCTAATTATAACCATTGAATCCATCAAGGAAAATGAAGAAATTATTTCATGCTAATGTTTCCAGGACTTTGTTGATAAAAGGTAAAGAAGTTATATTTTAGAGTTGTTTTATTTCATTCTTGATAATATATACATATTCACCATTTCCCATTCTTTTAGGTATTACCACTAAAGGAGAAACCCATTATTTGTCAGGGATAGGATAGATAAAGTCTATTTTTAGAAGAAGAAGAAAATAAGTTATGGCGTTACTATCTCTTTCAACATTTCACTCATTCTTCTTTGTGGTTGTCTAATAGGTTTAACATTATCCTCTATATAAATATGATTTGTGAAAATATTTTCATGGATTCCTTACATATTTATGTAGTTGAATCCAAGAAAACACATTATAACACTTTTTTAAGAATTAAATTAATTGGTGTTCCTAAGATTCTTCAAAAAAAGTGTTAATTCTCAAACATTTTCCAAAATAGAATTTAATGACTTTACTATAGAAATTTAACATTGAGTTTATAGGAAATATTTGTTGAAATAGAGTTTTTAAGGAATTCATCGAACAAGATTCCTAAATTTTTTGCTCCAAAAGATTAGTAGTGGAGATATGTTGAAAATTTCTAAATTGCTCTATATCATCTAGATTATAAATAAAGTGATTAAGTAAATTTTCCTCATCTTCTTTAAAATATATAGTTTGAGAAATAGTTAGAAGAGGTTAAACAATTTCTTCTTCAAAATATATTTCTTCAAATCATGAAATTTGTTCTAATTCATTTAAAATTTAGTAAGAGGATAAATTGTAAGTTGTTTACTTTCATTTTGTATTGAAATAGTAATACTTCTTGATCTGTAACTAATAAAAGCATCGACGATGTCCAACCAAGGTCTTCCAAGGATTAGGGGATGTCCTCCAAAACTATTTTTGGGTTGAAGAATTACAAAATCGACAAGTTGTTCCCATGAATCCAATGATACAACAATATCATCAATTACACATATAGACTTTACCCCAAATCTATCTATTAGCTCAAGTATTATGGATGTAAGTCAAAAATAGATATATATAGTCAAATTTTACATTCTTTCCATCATCATTGCACTAATATTTACCCCTAACTTGATCCAAGTGGATATTGGTGGCCACCCACCTATTCCACTAGATCACAACACAATTTTATTGTTTTGGTAGTTTTTAGGTTCTAAACTTTTGAAGTTGTTTTGTGGTCCTAAACAATGTTTTTTTGGAAAACAAGTCGATGGTTATCATATACTATCGTTAATAGTCATAATTTCTATGCCTTTGATATATCTTTCCAATGGGACATCATGCATGCCTAATGGAGATTGTATGCCAAAGTTACGACCCCGGGAATTTGATGTTCCAACTTACCCCATAGAGGCCCACAAGCATTTTGTTCTTCATCTCCTAAGGTTAAGGTTTTGGATAATTAAGGTTTATCATTATTTCTTCATGATAAAAATTCCTCAAATCCTCATCGTAACATAGTTAAGGAAGATGTGTAACCATCACATATCTTCTCATAGATAAGTTACCACCATTCGAGTTAGTTTCCTTTTATTCTAAATGTAAATGATTTCAGCATTCTTCATTTATTAATTGAAGTCAAGTTTCATTGTATCTCTATGTTTTGGATTTGAGAATGTGTTTCATTTTGTTTCCTTCATAAAGTGGGATCATTGGTATAAGAGTTAGGTTTTCTCTTTCTTTATTTTTTTATGCATGTGCCCAACGAGGTTCAAGTACAAGGAGTAGGGACTCAAACTACTTGAGCCATTGCAAAATCATCCTCACTGAAGCTAACAACCTCCCATTGCTACAAGAAAGGAGCATGAGGCAACAGAAGATCATATCAAATTATTGTTTGAAGAATCACTTGAGCGACAAAGTAACAAGATGATGGATAATGTTTCCCAGATCCTTCAGTGAATACCAATCGATGACGTGTCTTTATCTAGTAGCCACTTTGGAGGCACTTCCCAATTAAGGTACAAGTAAATTTTTATATTCCCATATTTGAAGGCCAAATAGATGTAGATGCTCTAGGAAAATGGTTAAATATTCTAGAAGGATATTTTTCAGTCCATAAATTTTTTGATAGAGAAAATATTACTTTTGCACATCTTAAGGCCACCCCTCATGTCAACGACTAATGGGCACCTATTGTGAGAAAAGGTCCATGAAGGAATACACACTATTTTTAGTCGCACCCACTCGGAACTCTTTTAGGGATGTTATTAAGGAACAAAATTACCCTCTTGAAAGCTGAGAAGACTAGTACATGAGATAGACCACACTATAGTAGGAAGGGATCAAGAAATTCCATAGTTCACAATTTTCTTTAATACCTTGCACACCATGTTGGGTATTAAGGACTTTGAGTGACATTTGGTGCTTAAGTATCGTGGTTGTATGCAAAGATATATGTAGATAGAAATGGAGTTCATGTATTTACTTGCTTGGTGCAGCATACTAATATCTTGTCAAGATCAAGCAAAAGTTTAAACAGAAGAAGTGAGACTTTGTATCTGTGAATCCTTCATAGAAAGATCATGGCACTAGAAAACCAGCCGTAAAACAAAGAAAAAATCCAAGGTGTACCACCCTAGGACAACCCAATGAACTCACAAAAAAAATGTGGTAATGGAAAGATGAAGAAAGACGTGAGAAAGTGGTGTGAGTTCCACAAAATGCCCACTCATAACACAAATGAATGTTGGACAAAGCAATCTTTGGTGGCCAAGACAAAAATATTTAAATTCAAATGTAGGTTAAGAAGTTGAACCAAACATAGACAAGGGGAAACATATCATTGATGTGTAAAATAATGCCACTATTGTAACCATCAAGGTCCAGCAAATTGAGTCTAGAGATCCAAAGGAAGGTGTGCATATTTTTCACTCACAAATGTGGGTGATGGGTGCTCCACTCTGTTTCATTGTTGATAGTTGGATTCAAAAGAACCTCATCTCAATAGAGGTTGTTAAGTATATGTATCTATCAACAACACCACACGTGCAACCATACACTATCTGGTGGCTCCACCAAGGGCAAGATCTTTGCATCAGCCAACAATGTCACCTTCCCTAGAGCATCGAGGCTTTCACAGATGAGGTATTATGTGACATTTCTCCCCTTGAATTTTGTTATGTTTTTTTAGGTCATCCATACTTGTGGAAGCACCATGTTATGTATTAGTCCAAACCTTGTACTTTTACTATTACTTTAGGCATAAAATTATATAGTATACCATAGGTAGCCCTTCCTACTGTCATTTCTTTAATTGTTTCTAAGAAATGCAGTATTATCATCTATTAGACTAGTAAATTGATCTTCTTCCTTATTCACTCTCAAATTAAGGAGTAGGTTGTGGCTACATCCATTCCCTTTGCATAGGGTTCCTCCGCACAAAAAAAGAAAGTGGATAACATTGTAGAGGAGAGGAAAGTTGATAAGATTGTAGAAGACTATAGAGACAACTTCTCCTCACTCACAAGGGTACCTTTGCACTATCAAGTCAAGCATTCCATTGATTGAACCCTGACACACCTCTACCCAATGGATTAATCCACCATCTTTCTCTTATGTAAAATGAGCAAAGCATGCAAAAAATGTAGTATTTTCTACAAAAAGGGCACATTCAACCAATGTACTCACCTTGCGGGAGCCCAATTATACTTGTACAAAATAAGGATGGGACCTGGATACTTTGCATTGATTATTGGGATCTTAACAAAATCACAGTCAGGAACAAGTACCTAATTCCATAGATTGATGAAATCCTTGACCAACTCAAAGGGACCAAGTACTTCAACAAGATTGATTTGAAGTCCAACTATCACCAAGTTCCAATAGATACAACTAATGCGTGGAGGATTGATTTTAAGTCCAAGAAAGGTCTTTTTAAGTGGTTGGTCATGCTTTTTAGTTTGATGAGAGCCCCAACAACTTTCATGAGGCTAATGGATGACATATTGTGGCATTTCTCCAGCTATTTCATGGATGTATATCTAGATGATATCCTCATCTTTAGCAAGAGATGGAAAGAGCACTTGCAACATATTTTACTAGTCTTTCACACTCTGTGGCAGCGCAAGCTATGTGCTAACTTGCAAAAATTCTCCTTTGGCATGGACAAGGACCAATATATGGGTTACATTATTGATGAAAAATGTGTGCATGTAGATCTAGCTAAGATCCAAGTCATTTGCCATTGGTCAGCCACAATGATTATAACTGAGCTTCACAACTTCTTAGGACTTGATAATTTCTATTGAAGATTTGTGTTTGGTTTATCTTATATTTCTTAGCCCTTAAGCCAAGTTACAAAGGATGGAGAAAAAGAAAAAAAATTGGTCCAATTCCAACTGAAAGAATTCAATGAATTGAAACATCATATTTTCTCTGCATCATTCCTCACTTTGCCAGACCTGCGATAGCCATTTGAGATTTAAACAGATACCTCCAAATATGTTATTGGTGTAGTCCTCATTCAAGAAGGACATTCAATGGCCTATCACAATTGGCATTATTTGATACTATCTAGAGATACCCCACGTGTGATAAGGAGATGCATTCCATCATGTAGGCATACTGACAATGGAAACATTATATTCTAAGGAAGTAGATGATCATCCACACATACAACCGACCTCTTCAATTTATGCAGAAATAGGGGAAATTACAGAAAAAAAAATGGTCCACATATCTACAACAATTCCATTTGAACATTAAATACAAGAAGGCTAGCACCAAACATCTATTTAATCTCCCAATGGATTCAAATATCTGTTATGAGAAACTTGGCTCGTTCTTCTCCTTTGTACTCCGTTTTGACTCTACCTGCAACCCTCTGTTACATAACCTGTGAGTTTATGTAGAAATCAATCGTTATACACTTATTTCACACATACTGACACAATCAGGAATAAACCTCAGTATATATATGTATAAACAATGATTACATTCAAGACTCCTTTGTCTCGCATAGACCTGATCTTCTGCTGTCAGTGGCCTCCCCCTTGTCTCTGCCCGTAGGCTTACATATATGCCAAGAGTTCTGTTGAACTACCTTGGTTTGACTCCTATATCTACTGAACCGACTCCTAAATCTTCTATCCATTATGTCCACTTCTAATTAATTAATTCCTAAAGTCTCTCCTTAGTTCCTCGAATCATGAACTGTTCTAAGAGTCCTAATTGATTTTAGGCTCTTTTGTCATTATTTCCACTCATGTTCTCATTTATTCGAGAGCACTTATAATTTCCTCCCATTACCTAATTAATTCAATTAAAAGCCTAATATTACTTAGGAATCCAACTTCCTAAAAATACATGACCCCCTATGTCTACTTAATTATAATGATTTTCTCTTGGGTGAACTCTCCTACATCACACTCCCAAAGCAAAAAATATTCATGATCTCTTGATCATGTGTCTTCTGATCTTGGTCTTCCTAGATCCCACACTTTGTTTTGTAACTATCCACATGCTTTGTTCCCTTGTTGTTGTTGTACTTCTGTTGTCTTTTGCTCCATCTTCTTCTTCTTGTCAATCAGGTTCAAACTTTGATTAATCATGCTTCCTGCTGCTACCATTTTCCTCCATTTGGTCTGCTTCATCATTAGCTACCACATTTCTTCAAATTTTTTTCCAATACACCTTTGGACTGGTCCATATTCTATTTCTTACTTCTTCCTCTTTCTCTTTGCTCCAGGTTGTTGTTGATGTCCACTATTTCTTCAAGCTGCTGCTGATTACTTTCACTTACTCCATATTTTTCCTTGCTTTCTTTGCTAACTTCTATGTTGACTTTTATGTTGTCTCTTATGCTGACTTTTGCTTTGTTTGTTGAGACTCCTATGCTAACTGCCTCCCTATCATCCTTACACTTTTTCATGACTAAATCATGATTGTTCAACACTCTCTCCGACAATTTAACATCTCTGTTCCATGGATTGAATTCTTCCACCAAGTCTTTTTCTTTCACCTTTATTTGGTTGTTTACTTGTGCCAAATCTCCTCCAGCAATTGCAACAAAACCTGCATTCAAAAAACATTTGTTAAAATAAAAAAAACATAAGGCTGTTGTGCCTTATTTTCCTTTGGCAACAATTCAGTTTGTTGCTCTATTTCTTTTTCCTCTGTCAGCACATCAATATGCTGATTTGAATTCTCAAAAGAATTCATGAGACTGTCAACTAGTCTCTCCTCCACGTCATTTGTTCTAATGATGTCTTCCTACCCTTGTCCACTGTAGTGAACTCATTTTTCTGCAATCATACTGTCATACTCTGAATTCTCCATCAAATATTCCAGCAATGCAATTTCTCTGTGACACTTTGCTAGTATTTCATCATCACTTATGTTTCCTGCATTTACACACAAATTATTAGTTTGGAAATAATAAGGTTCAACAATTTCAATTGTTTCTTCACATATCAGCTCTTCAAGCTAGATTTCATCTCCTTCTTCCACAACAACTTGTTC
>APFE030153396.1:3549-17718 GCA_000404065.3 Pinus taeda
TTTACCAAAAATGTTACTCTAGTTGTTTATCTAGTACAAGTTAATATATTTTAAAAAATGTATAATTCAATAAATTTTATTTTATTAAGGTTATTTTGGACTTTAAATATTTTCATTATAACTATTGACTTATCTAAAAAATTGAAAATTTGTTTAAATAAATTATAAATATTATGTAATTATTTCTAGTTAATAATTAAATTATATGTTTTTAATTTCTCGAAAATTTAGGATTTAAAAATTAGTTAAATTTATTATAAATTAATGATAACTATTATTAAAGTAATAATCTACAGATAAATTACTAGTAATATGAAATTTTAAAAAATAAAAGATTAATTATAGAGTTTTTGAATTATTAACATAAAAATAAAAATAAAATTTATAGTATTATTATAATAATATTAAGAGGAGTGAAATGATAACTTGGATGTGTAATGATTATTAGTGCCCACTAAGGTTTATATAATCTATCAAACCTTAAGAAGGTAATATATTAAATGAGATTCTTTAACGTTTTATTTACATGCTCAAAAAGAAGTGAGAGAATTGTTCCGAAATCACCATATATTTTATGAGTTAAAATGTTAAGAAGGTTGTTAAAGGACAATAGTTCTAGTGGTGGCTAGCAAGTTTAGTTCCCCTCCATCTCAGTTCTATTATTTGAAAACACGTTAGATTGTGTGGAAAAAATTTGAATAAGTTGAAATGTGTGACTAGTAATTCTTATAAGCTTGAATGGGATTGAATGGGAGTATAAGGTGGACAATCTAAGAAAAAATGTTTTAATGTGACTATAGGATGGAAAATCTAAGAGAAAGTGATTTTACTATGAGATGGACAATCTAAGAGAAAGTGTTTTAATTTGAGTACAAGATTCAACACTCTTAGGCTTGGTGGCAAACTCTTTCATGTGAGTATAAGATGGAAAATCTAAGAGAAATTGTTTCTTATCTTCAACCCTCCTATTATTGGTGACAAAATATTTCATCCCAAGGTGTTTTGGGAATTCACCAATTCCTCCATAGGTGACAAACTCTTTCATCCCATGGTGTTTTGAAAATTCAGAAATGCCTAATTTCACTATGAAACTCATGACAATTAGTTCTAATATTGGAAATATTCATTTTCATATTAACACTTGTCAAGACATAGAGATAATTTCGCTTTTCCATAGGGGGTTAATCACCTCCTTATAATATTGCACTTTCCTTTTTTCCTTCCAACTCTTTATATTCCCACAATTTCTCTTTAAATTTGGAAGCAATATTATTTTTGATATTATGTGAGTTCTACAAGATGATCTTCTCTTTATTCTCCAATGGTCTAGCCAAGACTGGGCATCCTTATGCCACCCTCACTTCGGTCGAAGGTGGAGGTTTTGGCTAAAGTTAGAAGCAATTTTAGGAAACTCGTTTGGATCCATATTGTATAAATTATTCTTATATATAGGATACCTAGTGATTAAATAAAATATTGAAACAAAATTAAAATAGGAAAATAAATTATTTATAAAGTGAAGGAGTACCTTTTTATTGATCTCTTGTGATACATTTTCACTTGGTAATGTTCTTTTAATATTTTCCAATGATTATGATTTATATGTTTTCATGATACATTTGGTAAAGTATAATTGGAAATATTTTGTGTTTTATTTTTATTTTCATTTAACTAATAATATTTTTAAATGAGATTTATTTTATTTCTATTTTTATTTAATTGGTAATGTCTTTATATGATATTTGTTAAGATATAATTTAGTGTAATGGTTTTAACAACATTTTAAAGTTAGAGAATTGCATATTCCACAATTCAGAAGAATGATTAAAATTAATTCAAATATTCCATAACAAGTTCAAAAAAGTAAGACATGCAACAAGTTAATATGTAAGAAGTTAATGTTTTCATATGAAATTTTTGGGAAACATTTTACATTAATCTTTATTGTGATTTATATTTTTGTATAAATATTAATTTTACTATTGTGGACTAAGTTATGATAAGGATAATTTTGTTAATATTGATAAAGGTGTATAACCATTCAAAAAACAAAAGTAAAATGTGATTATATGGCTTCATGAAGATGAGTAACTTTATGGGAAAATAAAGGTTTATTACTACATTTTAGACACAATGAGGTTTATATAGTTAATTAAGGGAGGATAAATGAATTTGGAACCTTATTTAGTTCTACAAGGCCAATGGAATATAGATACTACCAATAAATAGTTGTAATGAGTGGGAAAATAAATTTTAGTAATTATTTTATATATTATTTGCCTTTTATACTTGTCCTCATAATAGAATCTTTTGATATGATTAATGAGAGTAACGACTTGGCAATCATGGTCAATATACTATATTCTAATAATTATTTTCTTATATTAAAATATTATTTATTCAATCAAATCTAATTGTTATATTATAATGACTAAATTTTTTCTCTTCATCTATTTAATTCAATGCCAATACCTAGTTCTTCATCTTGTCCTAGTGATGAACCACGCTATATGGTTCAAAACGCGCAAAAAAAACTTTGATCATGTGATTTTTGCCGAAAGTTTTCATACTTTTCATGATCATGGCAGAGTTTGAAAATGCAATTCCAGTTGATATGAATGATGGGTTGAAATATAAAATGGATTCAAGATGGTTGTTGATCCTAACTCCTAATTAATGGTTATTGGATTTTCTTGCTTTGAGGATGTTGCATTTTGAAGATAGGAAGAATGGAGATAAAAGCCTAACCATGGACATTAAGAAAAGGACATCAAAGATGAAGTAACATACAATCACATAATAAGTTAAATTGATCGACGTAACATGTGGTAGTAAATAAGAAACTAGTCGTTCAAGCAAGATGTGGAGATGATTAGTAAATTATCGTGGATATTCCATTGGAGGAATTCATCATAATAGATCTGATAAATACTTAATTTTTTTACTGTGAATATTAATTCTTTTTAGATCTCAAATTCTTTATTTATTGTTTGTATGCTTAAATATAAATTAGTTGAAATTCAAGAAATTAGAGTGAAAATAAATACACGCACTAACCAAAATAAGCACAATTTTTCCCTTGGGAAACCCTTATGGGAGAAACCTAGGTAGAAGGTGAAGTTGCTTTGATCTTTATTCTCTAGTATGGAAAAATGTGTAGATACAAAGAAAGACGTACTCTCTATAGAGTTATCTCAGACCTATGGCTTATAAAGTTACTACAAAATCTTAAGCCCTTTTTTATTCTCTCTAACATCCCACTCCCAATTTATTTGCTCAAATATGGAAGATAATATAATAACATGAAATGTAACCCCTACTCCTCCTAGTGGCCTAGTATTTAACATAACCCAATAGCTAACTATATGAAAGGTTTGACTCCCTCAACCCTCAACTAGAGTTACGATTCTGGACCTTCTAGAGTCTTTTTTAAATTCCACACATGGCTAGCCCCATATGCATGAGTAACAGGTACTAACCTGGCATTGACTTGTACCATGGTGGTCCGTATGGTATATCAATTTGCGAGAGGCATAAATTTTGCATAAAAACTTCAAGTACTAGATGCTATCGCAAAAACGATAATTTTTTTTTACTGCAATCAAAATCATTTAATGCCTCAAAATGGCTCTGGAAGAATTCATACATATATTTTTGAAATTAGGACCCATTAATAAAAAAGACTGTACAGGTTGATTCATTTAATTCTTCCACTTTGAAAGCATTGAGATAGATGAAGAACACTATAGTAATTCAATTTGAAACAAGATAAATTACAAATGAGAAATAGTATTGAAATTCCCTAAATTACTTATGAATGAAGTCAAAATTGGAACAAACTTACCCCTCAAAGAATACAAACCTATGAGAAGATAGAAAAATAAGTATAAAGAAATGGGGTTTTAAGAAATGAATCATGATAAACTATTGGAATGCTCATAACCATGACAAATATAGAATCATGAGATAAACATAAAAGAGTAATATGTGGAAGTTTCTCAAACAAGTGTAAGAAATCAACCAAAATATGATAGAGGCTTTTGTAATTAGGGAATAACCATGATGAAATAACTTAGCATTCTATTGTTATATTGTAAATAAGCATGTGGCAAGTGGTTGTGGAATCACATACATGATAAAATAAAGAAACTATGCAAACTAATTGGAAAACACTTGGCATGAAGTGTGTGAAGGAATGTTGTGATAAATTCTATAATGAGAGTTTGAGAAGGGCTACGCATAATTGACAAAACTAGTGAGAATCAACTAAGGGAACTTGCACAAGAATGCTTGCCCTGGAAGTAGAAATGGTGCTATCATGAGGAACACATGCTCTCATGAGGAACACATGCCCACAATAATGTGTGCTTGCTCTTAGGATTTCACACATGTTCCTAGTTGTCAAGGCTCTGTAAGGCCTAAGATACAAACTAGGACCCTAGCGAGGCTACCTACTTAGCATTTCTCAAAAGTGTGTGTACATTATTAGGAAAAATAATTATGCAATTTGAAAACCTTAGTTTTATGCACTATGAAATCCTTAACTTTGAGGAATTTGAAAACCCTACCAATGTGGAATGTGGAAACTCCAAACTAGTGAGTTCAAATTTGGGTGCATAATTAGAAAATGTGAGTAAACACACCATATTGACCATGCATCACAAGCTGGCAATGTTTTCCGATGTATATTGAAGTGAAATTTGAAGACCTTACTTTTGTGCAATTTGAAAACACTTATTTTATGGAATTTGACAACCATCATATTATGGAATTTGATGGAATGGAATCATGTGGATGTAATTGTTGTTTATACCATTATGAATAATTTATTGCCAACACTCTCTATCTCTCTATTTCCATTTACACATTTAATAGTCTCTCTCTCTCTCTCTCTATTTATATTTCTCTCCCTCTCAATTTCTAACAAGTACTTCATCGACTCCCATTGAAGAAATTTTATGACCTTTCTTATCATTGCAATCTCTAACCAATAGAAAATATGGCTGACAAGAATTATGACCATAGTAACTATGACATACAAGAATTATGAACTCGAGATCTTTAGCCCTTAGGAACTATAACACATAGTAATTATGACCCTCATGAACTATGATCTCAGAAATCATTCCTTTGTTGTTCATAGTTCCCTTGTCAATTAGGAACTATGACTTTATTTTATAAGAATCGTGACTATAAGAATTATGATGTGGGAGCTTTGACTATGAAATTAAATTATTATCTTTGTTTTTCAGTCATAGTTCTAGGGAATAATTCCTTTGTTAGTTAGGAACCTTGACTAACAAGAACTATAATCAATGTTTATTTAGTCGCAGTTATAGGGAATTTCTTGATTAGGGAACTATTATGATCAATCACCTATAATCATTTTATTCATTCAGTGATCAAATTTATTTTCATCTGGAGTCATTGTGGTAATAGTTCTCATTGGTTATAGTTACTATGGGTTACAGTTCCTATTGGCTAGAGTTATTAAGGTCATAGTTTTTCTTGAATTGATTCCAAAATCTATGTTTTCAATGTATCCATTATTTAACAATGAGCAGTGGGAGAATCATGAGAACTATCAACCAAGATGAAGAGTCCTTAAGACCATGTTATCCAGATGTATGTATGTTTGGTATTGATCTTCTTAGCACTTTTCTAGCCTCCTCTTCCTCCCATATTTTTGTCATCCATTTTTTGTCAACCCCTTATTGTGAAGTAACCTTCATTAGGATCATTGCTATAATTTTCAAATGGTTGAGTAAGTGATATGGTGAGTTGGCAAGGTAGTTTAAATATTGAATGTGATGGGGGAGTTTGTTTGAGTTTCAAATTTAAATTAAAAATCTAAAAGTTGCAGTATACCACCTATCATTTTTCTTGGAGACTATTTCAAAAATACTTTGTTTAGTTTCAATTGATGCACTGAAATGGAAGAAAGTAGAGCCATGGCTTAAGAAAGAGGCTCCATAATGGACATTTCATTGTAGTATATGTTATGTGTCTTTTCTCACTCTAAGTAGTCTTGAAGTAATATCTTGAACATTTTATGGTCTCTACATTTTCTACTCATGATCTTCTCTTACAGTAATTTTACATGGGGTATTTCAGATGATGAGTCTTTCACTGGTAGTTTGCACTAATATTTGTGTACTCTCCAGTTATCAATCTCGAATATCAAATGACCTTAAGTTTGGATAACTAATTATGGAATCTAATTACTTATTTTCTCATTCTTTGCCAAGTTCCAACAAATAAGTGTATTCAAATGTTTCGCATTGCAATCAGTAGACAAATGTTCGCAACACATTTGCACATGAAGCAAGTGAAATCTTTCTGTACACAACTGGAATCTCCATTGCAACTAGTAGGCAAATGTTTGCAGCACATTTGCACATGAAGCAAATGAAATCTTTGTGTACACAACTAGAATCTCCATTATCGCCAGGGCATTGGTGATACAAATTCTTTGTCAATTCCTTTGAGACACAAATTATTTGATATGGGAAATAATGTGTGTCCCAAAGAGACCCTTAGTGAACCAACATGGAAATCCAAAGTAGACGAAATCTACTTTCTATGATATGGGCCATTAGTATAATATAATCTATGGAATCCACCTCCATGACTAGGGCCCCACACATAGAGAAACATAGAATAGTAGGGAAAAACTAAAATGAAAATCTTATATCCTTATTAAATACTTAACTAATAAGTTATCTTTATTTTGTAAGATATTTATTAAATTATTTAAATTTATATGTTTTTTTTTCTTTCTTAATTATTTTACCTCTAATAGTATGTTTTCAACAAGAAATTGTGTTGGTATCTAAGTTTTATACTAACTTGAATTACTATAAAGTCTTTTACAAATTTTAAACTCGTGAATTAAAACAATTAAAGTTCACAATATGGCAGACACTATTTAAATACTTCACTATTTTAAATACCAATCAAGTTGAAGAGTTTGTAATTACCAAACAAGATCTTTACATTCCTATCACCACATAGAACCTTTCCATACAACAATGTATTAACAATTTATTTTTCTTGAATTTATGTCTTCTTTCTAAAGTCAAACTAACAAAAATAAATTGAATATTATAGAATGACTTGGCATATTACAATTAAAAATCCATAAATATTTTACCCTCCTTTAATAATTAAACTATTTTCCATACAACAACATATTACCAGTGTGTTTTTAATGTTTTTTTGAATTTATGTCTTTTTTCTAAAGTAAAACTAACAAAAATAAATTGAGTATTATAGAATGACTTGGTATATTTTAATTAAAAATCCATAAATATTTTACCCTCCTTTAATAGTTAAACTATATTCCCAATTATCTTATTTATTGAAAAGCCTCATCTCATATATTATTATAACTAGATATAATGTAAATCTTATAACTAAACATATTGGGAGACTAAACAAATCTAACTAATCATATTCTTATGACTACCTATAATATAATAGGATTTAAAAAAGTTTAATTTCAAAAAACAATTTCAAAATAATATATTTTACGGATAAACAATAAATAAATTATTTAATATAAGAAATATTCATCTTGGTTTTCTAAAAAATACCTTCTTTTATTTATGCCCCGAAAGGTTTTACAAATTTTAGGAAAAAGAGAACTTTTACATTTTGGATTCATTCATTTTATTCATTCATTGATATTCCTTCATTGATCAAAGGTGGATTGTGTTTTATTCATTTATTAGTCGTAGTTCTTGCTATCAAAGTAAATGAATAGTTTTTTTTTTCATATTTAATGTGTCAAAAATATTACTTTTAAGTTTAGGAATTGTTAAGTTAGTTTTGGTAGTAAATGAATATTTTTTTTATTGCATATTTAATTTGTCAGAAATATTACTTTGAAGTTTTGGAATAAAAAAGATTAAGTTACTCACATGATGTAAATTTTGATAGAAATTACTAAAACAGCCAATGTATTAAAGTATTCTCTCTCCATCAAAAAAATTAACACACTATTTGAAACAACAATTTGAAAAAAATGTTGCCAACTAAATAGAGATTCCTACAACCAACATAAGAATATGATGTGAATGGAATCTTATAATGTACGATTGATCTTAAAAGTGATTTAGTAAATTTTCAATAAATTGTAAATAATTTACACATTTGTACTAGGCTCCAAAATTCATCAATATCATGCTTGTATTCAGGACCAGTAACTGAAAACTTAAAACTTATTGGAAAACCAACATGAACTTATTTTCTGAAATTAAAGCTAATTTTATAAATTAAGTATAATATAGTCATACACAAAATCGTTTATCTCAAACAACAATTTAATAAAATGATACAAATGATATGTAAATGCATGAGAGTGCATCTTTTCCTACCAAGAATGTTTGTTGTACTTGCACATCATGAAAGCTTTATATTTGAAATTGAATGGAGCAGCCTTAATTTGGTACTCGGTTGGAACCATAGTTACCAAATTCGAATTTGAATTCGAATTCGAATTCGATTCGATACAGAAAAAATTCGATCCAATTAAATTCAATACTGAAAAAATTCGACATTATATATCTTACATATACTTAATTTTTATTTATTTATTTTTAATTCAAATAAACAATCATTATATGACAATTCATTAAATCTTTCTCTACCAAGTATATTTATGTTTACTTATTTCCAACGTTAATTTCTTCTATCTAAAATGTTATAGACCCCTTCTCTCTAAAACGGCTTGGAAATAATGAAGATCAAAATGCCTCAAATTAATTATTATTGTAGACTAGAAAAACATGTAAAAGTAAAATCTAATAATATGAGTCACAACACACAAAACTAGAGTTCAATGTAAAAATTGAGATATTGGATATTAAAATAATGATTTAAGTGATCTCTAAATACCATGAAATTTATCTCTAAATCACTAAATAGATCTATTTGAAAATGTGCATGCCCTCTACAAACAGTGATACAACTCTTAAAGGGTTTTTTTTGTAGATATCTACAAACTTCTAGAGAATCTTCTTGAAAGACAACAACAATGATATCCAATTTAAGATTCAAATATGAATTTAGATCATTTACTTCATGCTCATTTTGTATTATAGTTAAAAAACAATGTTACTTATAAAATAAACACCTTTAAACCTTATAAAATAATGCAGTAAAAGTAACTAAGAATCATAATATGTCAAGCTAGAACAATTCAATCATATAAGTCAAAAAGTTAAAACATAGTTTAAGACTTATGTGCTTATACAAAATGCTAATAGAAATAAAAAATTTATGGTCATTACCATAAATGAAGGGCCAAAATTATCTTAAGCTATGTAGGTCATCTCATCTCCATTGTCCTCATCCACATCAGTGTATTCACTCATGAGAGAGTCATTATCACTACTAGCACTCTCATCTATAATATCTCTAAGCAAGGCATCATTCTCATTGATGTGATGTGTGGATGTAGAAGATGATCCCACAATTGGTATTGGTGCTTGTGAGGTTGCACTAGATGCATTAAAAATAGGGGGAACCTCTCGTACTATATTTGAATTTGTTTTCTTCCCCTCCAAAGATTTCAGCCACAAGTGTAAATTGCAACGAATGCTAGCCAAATCTGCCAATTTGCTAGCTCCTAAATGGTTTCTTTTCTTACTATGGATGAACTCATGAGTGCTCCAACTCCTTTCACATGCTGATGCACTAGTGACCTATATTTTTACATGAAAATAATATTATATTAGTATAATAATTTACATGGAATAATTTGCAAATATGCATACAAAGTATAATTATGATGCCTACATACTTGACTCAACACCTTGACTGCAAATGTTTGTAGTTGAGGTGTCTCATATCCATGGAGAAACCACCATTGAGCAGGGGTGACCTCTGGATGGTGCATATCTCGTAGTGCCCTAGATGTAGTGAAAGCATGACCAGTCCCTTGCCTATATGATATTGATTGTATTCATATTTTATATTGTATCTCGGGATCATGATACATCCTCTCCATGCAATTATAAAATCCCTCCATGATATCTCTATCCTTAGGAACGTGAAAGTAATTAGGTGCTAGAAAAAGCCCCGCAGCATGTAATGGTGTATGCAACATACACCACCTTTTTTCCACAATTCTCCATATTGGATTATATACTGAACTATCATTCTTACATACCAATGATATGTGTTCTCTTACCCTATCCATGCCTTCATATACAAAACCCATACATGCAACATTAGAATCCACCATCCTCAATATTTGTACAATAGGCTCACAAATAGAGATGATTTTTTCTGCACATGACCAAAACATTTCATTGAAGATTGTTTTCTGTATTAGTTTACCACCTTCTGACCTTGACAAAGGAGAGTTCACCCACTCTTCATTGCATACGAATGATCGTAATGCAACTTTTTGCTCTACCACCCTTTGCAGTGCAATAAAATGGGTGGAAAATCTAGTGTCACCTGGTCTCAGTAGATTCCTAGTTTTGTATTTTCTAAATATACTCAAACTCAATTAGTGGTTAAGAATGAATTTGACCAGTTGCCTTGCTTGAGATATATTTACTTGCACCCAACCTATTTTACCAATGTCATGAAGGGCTAGATCAATACAATGTGCTGCACAAGGTGTCCAAAACAACTTAGGGAAATGCTCCATCAATAGCTCACTAGCACGAACACAATTGGATGCATTATCAGTGGAAAATTGAACTACGTTGTCCTCTCCTATAGATAATATGGTGTCCTTTAGTATCTGAAATAAATATTTAGCAGTCTTTGTTTTGTCCATACAATTAATAGTAGACAAATGGATCACTCCCTGAGGACAACAAGAAAGTGTGTTCACGAGAGGTCTAGACTGGCGATCAGTCCAACCATCACTAACTAAAGTACATCCAGAAATAGCCCATGAATCCCTTATTGGTTTAACTCTTTCCTCTATTCTTTGTTTGCTCCTATCAATTCCTTTGGTCCTAAGACTTTCATAGCTGAGAAGAACATATGAGGGACCAAAATGTTCAATCTTTTTTAACATATCATGAAATAATGAGCTTCTGATAGTGTTGAAAGAGATATTACAACCAATGAAAAAATCATAAACTGCATCATCTACCTCATTTCGCTCCAATGGCTTCCAAGCTTTCTCCAATGTTTGTTGTGTTGAATCAACGTCTGGTAAAGTAGGTTCTCTTTGTGATCCATATGGCATAGAAGATGTTGTATATGCCACAAATGGTAAGAAAGAGCTTGGTGTTGAATTAATAACATTTTCTCTTCCCATGAGTGTATCTTGTGTTCTTTTTTTCCTTGCTTCTTGGACTACCTTTCCTTGCTTATGAGCATTGACTTCTTCACTTAAACTTTTCTTCACATCTTCATCAATTTTAGTACATGCTGCCACTCCTCCACCAGTTCCTCCCACAATGCCAAGCAAATGATCTCTTGCTTGAGTCACTGATGTCCCACAAGTATTATTGTAGAACTTGCAATAAATTTTTCCATCATTTTTTCTTTCAATATATTTCCATTCATGAAGTTTTGATCTAGGTGCCATCAATTTCCTTTAGAGGGTCTCCAAGTATCCTGTTCGCAAGAAAAAAAGTCATTCAAATTCATTGAACTATATTTGTACATATTTTGAAAAACAGAAAATTTCAAACTATAGAGAATACAAAAGAGACAATGCATAGAGGCCTACTTATGAGATTACTTATAATTGAATTAAAAACATGGCAGTCTATGTGAAACTAAAACACAACAATTCCTAGAAATCTAGTAGAAAATTGCAAATATGGCCAGGAAAAAATTCAAAACTATTACTAGAGTGATAATTGGATAGATATAAGGAAATTAATATTCACATGTCTATTAACAACAAAGACTAAATATTTGATCACAAATAACAAATAATAGTTTTCATTTAATTTCAATTTGTTATGTGTCCTATCTTATCCAAATTTATTACACAATATGTGGCAGTGCCCAACATTTCTGGTTAACTAAGGGAAATGAGCCCCTCTATTTGAATTCCACACCAGTGATCTTTGTTTTCCAATGGAATGCAATCCAGTATCCTTGCTTTGTAATGGAATGCAATCCAGGTAATCACTATACTCCAACCTGGTAATAGATATCATAAAATAATTATGAGAATAAAAGTAAAAATATGATTTAAATATATTTGCATTTTTTAATATAAAACTTACAATTCCCTATATTCCAAAAGTGTTTGGTACATGCATTGATCCAAAATTCTTTGTTGAAAGAGAACAAATTCTTAATTCTAACTCTGTTTTGCTACTAATTTGACCAAGAATTCTTTATGGAAGGGAATAAGTTTTTAATTATAATTTCTAAGTATACTTTTCTACTACATTAAGACATAATTCCATTTTAATTCTAATTACTTGTAGAAGGTTTCCAAAAAAACAAGATTAGTTGGTAAACTAGTTTTATTGCAATTTTAAAAAAATAGAACTTACCTTCTCTGTCATAATTTAAATTTAATATGAAAAAAAGAAAAATACATGTGCAAACTTATAATTTTCTAGCAAACTTTAATGTAAAACTGAACATGTAAATTTAGTTTATTGTTTTTTATATAAAACATGTAGCATGCAAATTTCTTAAGCATACCAACCTTACTATACCATTTGTAACTACATAAATTTTTACATGTTATTTATTATTTTATTATTTTATATATAAAATTTAAAATGCAAATTTATTTTGTATTCTATTCTATTCACAAGTGTAACCTTATCTTTATTACTATTTTATAGTTTTTTTCATGTAAATTTAATTATTATTTTAAGCGAAACTTATCTTTATTATCATTTATTTTATTCACAAGTGCACAGTTATCTTAGGTAACTGCAATTTCTGATTTTATATTTTTTTGTAATATAGAAGTTGCCATTTTTCTATACTTTTGTATAGGAGTTATGGATTTGCAACTAAGCTTTTTCATTTTATACTTTTTATATGTATTTTTTAATATTGGATTTATCATTTTATTATTTTTCATTAGAGTTAAACTGAAATTTGCCATTTTATATAATTTTGTAATATAAAAGTTATTGTTTTTCTATTTCTTTTATTCACAAGTGCAAACTTATCATCATAATTTTTTGTAATATAAAAGTTGTTGTTTTTCTATGCTTTTGTATATGAGTTATGCATTTGCAAGTGCAACTAAGGTTTCCATTTTCTATTTTTTATTGTTTTTTTAATATTGGATTTATCTTTTTTGTTTTTTTCTATTTTTTCATAAGCCTTATCCATTGTAAACTTAATTTTGCCATTTTATAATTTTTTGTAATATAGAAGTTACTGATTTTCTATTTTTTTGTAGAAAAGTTGTGGATTTGAAAGTTTACCATTTTATATCTTTTATAATTTTCTCTAATATTAATTTATCATTTTTCTATTTTTTTTAGGAGTTATCCATTTAATACTTAAATTTGTCATTTTATAATTTTTAATTTTTTCCAATATAGAACTTATGGTTTTTGTTTTTTATAAAAATTACCAATTTGCAAAGAACTTACTATTTTATAATTATTTTTAAGATAGATGTTATCCTTGTTTTTTTGCAATTTTCCATTATATGGAAATTACTAATTAGTTTTCCATTTAACACTAAAATTTCTCCATTTATAAATTTTTTCAAATATAGAAATTAGTTTTTTTGTTTTATATAAAAGAGGTATCAATTTGCAACCAGTTTATTATTTCATAATCTTTATTAAGATAGAAGTTATATTTTTTTTAGTTGCAATTATATAGAAATTACTAACTCATCTCTCATTTAAAACAATTGAGTCACATGATGCCTCTATGTATGGGAGCTATTTATGTTATTTAATGTCAATGGCAATATTGATTCATTTTTAAGAAAATTAATTATTCAATAAAAAATTTACATTTTAGTATCAGCAATTTGTTTTGGATTATACCATATTATGTCCTAGAACAATTTGTAAATAATATATAATAAAATACCGAAGTCAAACTAAGAAGATTAAAATAATCAATTTTCTAACTAAATTGTTAACAATATTTAGCATTTTATAGAGAAATTTAATAAAAATGGCCTTTTTTATAATATAAGAATTATTGTTTTTTATTTTGTTTTTTATAAAAATTATTGTTTATATTTTT
>APFE030153400.1:2719-16088 GCA_000404065.3 Pinus taeda
CTTTCATGCAGAGAAAAGTTCACACACTTTCATGTATAGAAAAGTGCACACACATGGGAAATCTTATGGTTGGTTCATGGTATTAGTCCAACAGTTTTTGATCCTATGGTTTTGGTCCATGGTATTGCATCCAAAAGTGTTGATCCCAAGTCTTGGGTCCATGGTATTGAATTGTTATGGCTTTTTGTCCGTGGTATTGTGAAAGGCCTAAGGCTATAAAAGAGGAAGGAGATCATTTGGCAAGGCATATTCTGAATTATTGAATATCTGATAAAGTTCTAGATCTAGAATACGGTGATTGGGTTATGGTGTAGATCTAGATCTGAATGAAGAAGGAACCTAAGCGCAAGGAGAAGGATAATTTCTCTTGATGGGTCAAAATATTAAGGCTGGAACAGTGGTATCTCTATATGATTTTGATCTGTGATATGTGGCGCACACTTGATCTATAAATCTGATAATCTGGGTTAACTAATATCTGAATGTTTGAAAGAATGAATTTATAGATCTATACGTAGGTTTTTGAATAGTGAAGTAGCGTACATCTCTTGATTTATGTTCTAGCTTCTTCTATTGCTATAGTGTTCTGGGTTCAGAAGTGGGGTGCGATTACTATTATTATGATCTGGGTACAGTCGTCAGAGAAGTGTTTATTTTGATTTAGTTTTTATTGGTGAAAAGGTGATTGGTTGATGCATAAATTCTTGATGTTTGATTGATGTTATTTGTGGATCGAGTCTGAAAATTTATGAAACGTGGTCCCTGGAAGGAAGAGAAGGTTGTAGTCTTCTGCAGATAGCAGCCTGCGTACTAGTATCTCAATTAGTACAAGAACTAAGGGGGTTGTAGCTCCCTTCTAGGTGAAGCTAGAAAATGAGAGAGGGTTTTATCTCTCTGTGGGTAGCAGCCTGCGTATTGGTAAAGGACTGCACCAGTACAGAATCATTGTAAAAAGAAGTTTCTACTTGAAACGATAGAGACATATTGCGGTAGGTGGTTTTCATGCACATTGGGGTGGTATCTTGTGTTCTTGTGTGTGATTGTCTTCTGCTCTATTTTTCTATTCCTGGTTACTGTTTATATGATCCTGATGCACAAATTAATGTTCAACATCTATAGAATATTTTAAATTATAAGTCTGTATGGTATACGTGGGTTTCCTTATTTGTAGTTGCATATATGCGTAGTTTTCTCTAACTGAAGTAGCGTATATGTTATGGGTTTGAAAAAGAAAATAATTGACCAGATAATATTGATTCACCCCCCCTTTCAGTATTATTTCCAACATTTTCTCCTCTTCACTGACCTTCTACTATTTGGAGGCTTCTGAGAAGAAATTGTTATTTTTTCTTTTTCTTGATTAAGAACTGCTCTAAAATTCTTGGAAATTTCGGGTACATCATCTACTTATACAAGCTAAATATCGACAACATTCAATCCACCGTTAGAGTAAAAAACAAAAGACTCTAAATCAGTATGTACAACATTTATCAGATGATTCACAAGCTTCTCTTTACTAGTGATCATGTACTTCATTTTCTTTTCCTAGTAAAACTTCCTCAATTGACCAAAAATAGGGATTGTAGCATAAGAGAAGTCAAGTTGTAAACTCCCTTTGAGTTTGGCTCCCCATGATCTAGAAAAGAGCATATCGAATCATGGTGATATATCAGCTACTACCACATCCATCAAGACATTTTTGGCTAGGACATGATCTAAAGAAACCACCAAATCCTTAATGAGACCAATGCACCGAACTCTACCAGAATCAAATGAGTACAAATCATGATATTTTTGGGTGATATCCAGGCCCAGCTTTTCCATGATGGCCTTGGGCATCAAATTGTGGGAAGCTCTGGAATCACACATAACATTATGGAGAATATAGTCTTGCAGTCTAAGACTCAGATAAAAGGGCGGGACTTCACTATCTTCAGGATGACCTTCTATGGCTGGACCAAAAATAAGTTCAGGATGATCATCCTCAAAATTCACCATGTCAGACAAAGGATCGATTTGCAGTATTCTAGATACATGATGTTTATGGTTGCTATTCTTAACAAGCCTAGTCAAAGGAATGGACACTTTCAATTTAGCAATTTCACTTTCTAAATTAAAAGATGAAAATTTTTCTACCTCTCTGACACTGATGTCCCTCTTATTTGTTTTCTCCTTCATTGCACTATCCTTTTGCTGATTGTTTTTCTCATTTGCAATTGTACTTGTTGTTGGTATCTTGCTAGGATTCTGATCAGCAAGATCCTTTCCCTTCTTCTAATTGTTTGAGGGATCATTCTTTGACTACACATCCTTTCTCTTCTGAATAGGACAAACCGATACATCTTTGATCCTTAAAGGGTATTGCCTCTGTTGTGCACTCAAAGCATTCATGTAACCACGTTGATAATCATCAAACTTAGCCTCCAAAAGAACATCATTTGCCAAGATGTAATCTTCATCCTTTTGAATGTCAGGACTCTCTGCATACTCTTCATCTTTGGTTAGAAATATGGGCATACCATCAACAATGAAAAAGTGATTTGTTTCAATTACCGGATCATCCTCATCTTCCTCTTCCATTCCTTGAACATAATTCTATTGTAAGGGAGTTCTAATCTATTGTTGTTGTTGTGCTGGTTGCTCTGGAACTTTTTGTTCTCTTTGCTTGATTTGGAATTGGGGCTGTTGCTGGCCTCTAAAATTTGGATTCTGGGTCTGAGGTTTAGGTCTATCTGTGATGGATAACTGGTCAACCATACTTTCCATTTTTTGAATTAGTGTATCCATTTTTACATCCGAAGTAGATGCTTCTTCTTTCACATTCACTCTTTTCTCAAATCTCATTCTTGCTCTCTTGGCCAGCAAATTTTCTTCTACGCTCACAACATTCTTTTGCATGTCTTCTAGAGTTGTAGGATCATGCTCTTGCCACTGATATGCCATATCAATATCAAATCCATCTGGAAACTTAAGTAGAGCCAACCCCTCTAGTGGTTTTATGTTTGCGGGGATAGCATTGTATACTGCATTAAATCTTACAAAATAGTCTTGCACACTCTCCCCAACATTTCTTTTGATTTTCTCATACTCGGACAAAATCTGAAGAGGATTTTTCTCCACCTCCCATCGATCTAGGAACTGTCTATGGAGGATTGGTAAAGTAGTGATAGAAGCTATTGGTAGGGCTCTAAACCATTTCCGAACTTCTCCTCCAAAAATTTGTACAATCAACCTCATCATCACATCTTCAATTTCAACTTCATGGAGGTCAAAGAAATCATTCATTTTGTCTATGTGTTGCTGAGCTGTAATGGTTTCAGTTCCGTTAGAGAAAGATATTTTGGTTTGATAATTAGCGGGCATGGCACCGGGATTTTTAGGTAAAACAAGGGGTGCATATCACGTAGCCATAACTGGAGGTAGGGGAGGTGGTGGGTTTAAAGCAAGGATTAGGGTACTCTTTATATTCAAATGGGGGTTAATGATAGCTTGAGTAGTGTGAACAATCTGTAAAGATGAAAGCAGTGGGTAAGGGATTGTTTGAGTTGTAGTAGATGTAAATGAGCTATTTCGAAAATTAAAATATGGCCTATTTTTCACCCAAGTGTCAATGTTTGAAGAAAGGTTTTGCAACTAATCGAGAGAATGAATAAGTTGTGACCCTGATTTACTTTATGTAAACAAGTCTTCAACGGGGTTATCAAAAGATATAGAGGAATTACCAACTATTTGATCAATCCAACTCAAAGATTTACTGTAAAATAGACTTTGCTCAAAATGAACATCAAACTCAGTATCTTGCAGAGTGTCTAACCTTTCTAGGAGTGAATGAACGAGGAATGAAAACTTAACTTGATTGTTCTTCGACTACACTGAATTTCTCTGCAGCTTTCTTAGATTTCTACCTAATTTAATGAAGATCACTAATAATGGTTGGAGGATTCAGATCTGGATTGGATCTGGTGTACTTTCGAGAAGCCAGTATGCTTAATTTTGAAATTTTATATATTATTTTACAACTTTCCAATTCAACCTAGTAAATTCTAAAACTCATCATCCACAAGCTTGAGAATTCAAATGAATGATATTATTGGAGTGATTTATCTTTCATTCTACAATATGGTCACCACTATGTTATCACCTAGATTGAACCTTAGGCTGAAGAAAGGCAATGCTAGGGTAACCAAAAACCACGCTTATCCAAGTAGCTAGCCCTACTAGGCCAGGAGAGGGCTCTCTCTGTAAGGATCTCAGCCAAGATGATTGGATCAAGAAAATTATATTTGGCTAGGTATAGTAGCACAAGGTTTCATTTGATTTTGAATGGGTTTTGGTGGATCAGGAGGAGCCGGACAGTTTGGGCAAGGAAATTAGTTCAAAATTACAGGGTGTTCAATGGGGCAAGGTAGGCACAAGGCTTAGCACTCTAGGGTTTGATGGGTGAGGTGATTCAAGACATTTGAGGAACTAGGAAGATCATGTGATCACCATGGATCCTTCTTAAACGGAAGAAAACATAAACTATGACTATTTTCCCAAAGCAGAGCATTAATGTTATGGGTTTTGCCTATCAACTTGAAAACATCCACTTAGAAGCAATGAAATGATTAATGAAGTACAAAAAACATTTTAACATACGATAACAAGAGATGAAACTGAACTAAACATCATACCACATGGATCCCAAAGATATAGCTGCAATTTTTGGTTAATCTCCTGCTAAACTGATACAAAAGGATATCCAATCAAAGCATAAGCATCCAGCTAAGTCCAACCCTTTACAATGAGAAAGAAGAAGAAGATATAGACATTGTTTCAACCTCCTCCCATCCTCAAGGGTTGAATCCCTAATATGAGGAGCTAATCTAACTAAAACTGAACAAGAAATAGGAATCTAGGCATCCCAACAACTTGCCTCTAAAAGTGAGGAAACATATTCATTTGTGCTCAAAATGGGTTTAATCTAATGAATCTACCCTATAATACTAGTTATCCATCATATTTACAAGCCAAGTCATCATTTACATTGGTAAAACATCCTCCATGAGAGAAAATCCAAGATCACAGTTAAAACACAGTGAAATGGCAATCTTGTGCAAAATTTCTTCTATGCGCAGTGCCACTGGCCCTACACACAACACCACTTTTAGGTCCCTTTTGACGGCATTCTTGGCATCCAAATTGAGCTCATGATAGCTCATTTGAAATCTCTTCAAGTATACTTTCCAAAAAAACTATAATTTCTTCATTTGAAGCTCATTTGACCCCTCAAATGTTCATTATCCCGAGACTTCTTCTGTGTGTCCAAAAAGTGGCAGAAAGGTCATTTTTGGGGTGTTTTTTGACCTTTTGGTAGATCCGTTCTGCTCTAAAAGCTTAGAAAATTCATAGGGTTCATGTAATGATTGATTTGAATCCAAAAATAAAAGACGTTTGTCCATTGGGTGTCCCTAGGAAAGCCACAATGCCACCGAGCCAAGTTTCCTGTGTTAAAATTTCCAAAATTTGCCAAAGGAAAAAATACCTCCAAATTTGATCAAAATTGTTGAGCAGCACCATCATCAAGAATCTTGATGAGCTGAGGAAGCTTCAGCAAGCAACCTAAGCCTATCCTCCTCCTTTTTGCCTTTGAGAGCCCGTCTCAGCCTTGCTTTCATTTGTTTGACCCTTATATTGCGAATTTTGTTCCCGGTCCTATAGTGGTAGGCCATGTGCCTGATGATTTGGTTGTCCTTGTTGGCCCTTTGTAGAAACTTCTCTAAGTGCAAATTGACCCTTTCTAGCAAATTTTCTCTATCCCCCTCAATTTCCTTCTCAATTGAAGTCAAGGTGATTGGTGCTTCTTCCTCTTGCATTGTTGATTTACCCTTGTCACTTTGTCTCTTTGCCTTGAGAAGTTCCAGCTCCATGAGGACCTACTTATCACTCAACTGCTTGTTCTCTTGTTCCAGATATGTGATGAAATACTTGGCTCTCTCCAATTTTTCCATCAAAGCTTGGATTTGAGCCTCTTTCTCATGTATGATGATGTTTCCTTTTGTCGCTTCATCCTGAGCCTCCAAGTCAATTGTATCTATACCATGATGAATATGATGTTGTTTTGGCTCATCATGCTCCATCAAATCAAAATCTCTCTCCTCCTCATCATCAAGACTTTTATCCATCATCTTTTCTTTCCCTTTATGCAACTGCTACACCTGTACCTATTTTGTTGATGAAGAAGGAAAAGCCCCTTCCACACCCTGTGGAGCAAGCATTTGCCTATGAGTTGATGAAGAAGGCAGGGTCGCTTCCATAACAAGTGGAGAAAACACTTTCCTATCAGCTGCAAACAATTTTCTTGTCCTCCTCTGGTATGTCTTGTAGGTTTTAGGCACCTCAATGGCTCTAGCCTCTTTAGCCTTCCCAATCTTTCTTTACCTGAGTATTGCTAGAAGGTCCTCATGATTCTTAAGACATTGGTGGAGGAATTTGAGGACCCCTGAAGATGTCATGGGCAATGAATGTCTCCTAGGAGATGTTGAGGAGGTTAAGATGATGTAGCACAATCATCTTGATCAAGGAATAGTGGTAGAGACTACCCATCTGCTGGGGGTATGGCTTTTTCTATACAAAGTAGGCCATCTTCTCAATATTCCTAAACAAGAATTAAGGGATGTTCAACATCCTCACCCTTGTAAAATGCACGAGAAGCCTAATGTGATAGGTGTACAATCTAGAAAATCTACTCTCACAAGTGAAATATTGCATGATGATTTTCATCATGGGGGCATACTTGTCTTTAAGGAACCTGAAAGGAAAAAGCCTCTTTGCTTCATTTATGTACCTAGATTTGATGTAGGGTTCATAATAGTGTTCATCTAGATCTTGTGCCTTATACCATTTTTCTCACACATTTGGAATCTTGGTTTCATCCGCAATGATGGAGGGTGAAACTGTGAATGTCACCCCAACAAGGGTCACCTTGTTGTCACAGAGATTGTCTACAAAAAGCCTGGTGAGCTCAGGATGGTGTTTAGCTCTCTCTACATGCTCACAGAACTCATAACACCTTAAGTTCCTAAAACAAGTGACAACTAAATGAGATGCCTACAACTCTCTGAGGTTTCATGGCTCTTCCCTGATAATCCTGCCCCCCTTGTGTGGTTTTCTCTGATGCCGAGGTCTACCTGCTGAACTATCACTTCCATTGTTTTCCTCTTCCTCATATTCTTTATCTCCTTTGTCCATGTTTGAGCTTTGAGGCTGTGTACTCTTGTTTGAGGAGTAAAGAAGACAAATTTGGTGTTTTTGGGTGGTAGGAGGTCGTCTTGGCCCTTGTTGGCCCTATGCACAGCGCCACCTACAGGTGCGCAATGCCTTTCTCTATGTGCAGCGTCATTGATTTTCGCACTGGGAAAACTGGCCTATGCACAACGCTCCGGACTCTATGCACAACGCCACCTCCAACTTCCCTGTGCATAGCACCAACCTCCCTATGTGCAACGTTGCTTCTCTTGGCCAAGAACTTGCTTAATTTCTCCTCTCTTCTTCAATTTTTGTCTTCTTCTTTGTCAAATAAGAATGATAGGCTTGAAAATGAAATGTGACATCTTATATATGAGTAAATTTTAATTTTTCATTAGAAAAACCCAGTTTCAAATGTTTTGGACCTTATCCAAATCTTTGTTTTAATGCCTTTTGTTCATTGTCCCTTTTCAGGTGGATGATGCTCAATTTGAACTGATTTTTGTAGTGGTTCATTGTCTTGTAGCAAGGAGAGATGATTGGTGCAATTGGGATCATTTATTACATGAAGTAACTTAAATTACATAAAAAAAATATAAATTAACTAAAAATACTTTGTTTTCATCTCAAAAACACATTTTTGAGATGAAAATTACATTAGTGAAAAGAGATATTTATACAGTGACCATGACTTATTAACAATCACTCTTGATTTATTGACCATCCTCATACCTTTGCTGCCCTTTATTTACACTCTAAATCATACCTTTGACCTTGGAAGTGAACCCTAAGACCTAATGGAAACATGCACTAAGACCTAATGAAAACATGATTACTTTTGACTTTGAAACTATGACTGAATACAACTTGGAGATGGGTTATCAAGTGTACCTTATGAGGGAAAAGTTGGTTTTCTGAGAAGAAGACAACCATTAGTGGATCAGCTTGACATGACCTAATGAAACGATGTAAAAATTTCTGTATGAGACCCTAAAATGAAAATGCAAAGAGAAAATTTGATCCTTGATGGAAGTATGCAGATACTGACACTAACATCTTCTTGATATCTTCATCATCCCTTAATGACATCCTTCTGTATACTTGTGGAGGAGGATTGTTAAGGCCTAGGCAGGATGGATCCGGACGACTATTTCACTTGGATCTAACAAACGACTTGGGTTTTAGTTCTTCCATCTTTTCTTTAGCTTACATTAAGAAAGAGGCATTGTCTTGTTCCTGATGATTATGGTCTTTATGCATTAATTTATTTCATGATTTATTATTAAATCTCATGTTAATGCTTATTTTCTTACATGCTTATATGATCTAACCTTGATAGCATGAACATACGTTCAATTATTTTTGGTCTATATGCTTATCCTTGAATGAATTGCAGGTCTTAAATCACAAGGAAGAAGCAGAGGGTTTGAAACCTACGGATAAGACCTTTTATAACAAGTTTAACTATTTAAGTATTAGGACTGGTTGTTTGTGTGTCTCTTTATGTTGTATGCCCTCCGCTCTGTTGGGGTTCCCAACCCAAGACCCTAGGTGATTCTACCTGAAATAGAATTGACAACTCCACTCGGGAAAGAATTCATGTTTTTCCTAGATTGGGTTGTTTCTTCTTTATCAAGGCCTCCTTGACCGATTTCTTGCTTTTACAGTGCCTCTGGCCTATTTTCTTCCTAGGCATCAAGTTTGATCTTTTAGATCAGGCCTGGATTTTTTGTTTTTCTTTATTGAGCTTTATATATGCACTTTTCAGAGGATATAGTAGTGTATACACACTACTTTCTTCAATACATGAGTTTCCTTTGATTAAATCGCATATACACGCTTCTTTCTCTTTGCACAATCACGTATACCTTATTTTGAATAAATTTTTCAAAATATTCGATCCAGTTAAGATTGTTGCCTAGTGGTTTTTGTTGTTTTGTGGTCATTCACTATCAGTAAAGCTCTACTTTCATGCAAATTTTCAGTTTCTAATCTTCTTCTTGTTGAAAAACCTAGTCAACCTTGGGTTTTCTTTTTGAGTAAAGTTTCAATTTGGGCTTTGGGTTCAAGGCTTCTTGTAGAAGTTCTTGGTTGTTTTTCATGGTTTTTGCGTGCCTCTTTGGCGATCTTGAAAGTATTTCTTCAAGTTCTTTTGGTTTGCTGAAGTCCTTTATACTGTTGTTTAGATCAATCTAGGCAAGTCTTTAGTCCTTTGTCGTTTCAAGTTTCATTATATTAATGATGTGCATAACTTGCAAATTTTGGGACTCTTTATGCTCATTTTTGGTCTTGCAATTTTAGTAGTCTTCGTGTTCTCAAAAACTTCTTTGGGTTCTTTAAGAAATAAAAAGACAAAAACATCGTTCTTGCCTTTCTTTTTCTTTTCAGTTTTTTGTTTCTAGTTTCTTCAATAGTTTTGAACTGAACTTTTTTCGATTGGTTTTTCTTGGTTTTGAGGGAATTTTGTCATTGAATTTGTGCCCTACCTATAGCCAAGTTGGCCTATTGATCTTGTGAAGGAACACATTTCTTATTATATGATCATCCAGAATCTTGCACCATCATTATAGTTTGCATTAAGTTAGTTTGGACTGGAGGCCTTTTAGTCTTTTTGTTAGATTTTGAGTGTGTGGAGCGTGTTTTTTGAAAAAAAAAAATTGCTTTTACAAGTTTATTCAAAGAACCTTATAGAAATATCTTTTCATCGAAGAAAATTAGTTACATTTTCATATAGCTAAGTTTATATTGATTTCTTTTGCGTCAAAACACCACAAGTTGCACTCTCATTTTACTCGTGACCTAAAGAACATCCATTTAAAATCAAGCATTTAATTAAAAATACGTAGATTTTTTTTTGATTTGTAATTAATTACATCAACAAGTTTAGCTCTTTAGGGCCTTGGAATAGGTGAGTGGAGATTTAACTCTCCAAGGCCACTCAAATTGTTAAACATAGATGTTGAATAATGAGTGGAATCCAATGTCATTAGAAATACTAGGACATCTCCTTTCTACTTGGAGTCAAGCATGAGGGAGAGTGAATACAAGGAAAGAGAGATACCCTCTCTCCTACATGTTGGATCATGCCCCGAGACTGTTATGCCTGGATTTTGATATGAAATGGTGTCCATAATTTCTATTTACTAGGGACCACATAGTTCATTGTGGAGGGGAATCCTACAACACCTGAGGCAGACATTGCATCATAGTTCATTGTGGAGGGGAATCCTACAACACCTGAGGCAAACATTGCATCACATTCAATAGTACTTTTGGAGGGTACCCTTGCGAAGCTCGGGTACTTGCATTGGTAAAGGCTTTTGTCTAGGGATTAGTGTAACTATTTATGTTACCTTCACTGGTAGGTTTGGGCCATAATTATCCCAACTATCTTTGGAAGGTTCATGAATTCACTTTCTTATATTTTGTTACCCATCACCTGGAGCGGAAATACTTGGAATTTGCTTGATTGGTTGCATATTTAGGGAATTTATAGTGGAGTGATCTTTTCTCTTTGTATTTAGTTGGATTTAGGTGGTTTTGTCTTGTCACTTTTGGACCTTATATTCCGAGTGACTAACCAATGAATCCATTGGTATTGAAAAGCTTTTGATCTTTCTTTTGAAAGTTATGGAGTTGCCTCCTTAAGGGAAAAGGTTTGATTTTGCATCTCTTCTCCTTGGAAAGGCATTTGTACAATCCCATAAAGGAAGGATCTGTGTATAAGTTGGGTATGGCCAATATTCCTGTGGATTCCAACCAAGGTACCCTTTCAAAAGGGGATCCTTTTGCTTTTCCTTTCTTTGGAAACAATTGTACCCCCTTGATGGACACTTTGAAGATTCTTGGATTGAATGTTGGACTACCAGTTTGGCTATGGTCCATTCCAAATATTCCAAGTGTTCTTGAAGCTTCTAAGATGGTGCTTTATTTCAAGGGCATCAAATGGGTGTTAATTTTTCATTTTCTTCAAAAGAGAAATCTAGGATTCCTCTTTCTCCTCCCTCTTGTAATAAGAGATCTAAAAGGAATAAAAAGAGGAAGAAGAAGAAGAAGAATAGTCCTATCCATGAATCATCACCAACCCCTGCAAGTCATGTTGGAGATGAGCTTTCAACCACTGCAAGTCATGCTGGGGGCATACGTCTAGTCACTGCAAGTCATATTAGCAATGGGTCACCTACCTCTATGATTCATATTTAAGTTGACTCACTTACTTCTATGAGTAGGGTTGGGGGCACAAGTCCTATCTCTCCTGGGAAAAAGTCATTAACCTCTGCGAGTCATGTTGGGGACTCTCCACCAACCGCTGCTAGTCATGTTGGTGGAATGGATGTTGATAAAAAAACCTAGGCGTAGAATATTTAAACCTAATTTCCCTTGTAAGATATGTAAGGGAGACCATCGTACTCATTTGTGCCCTGGTATTCCAGTGGTACAAAGGATATGGTCAGATTTTAAAGGTTCTTATACTCCTGAATATGTTATGGTTTTTTAATATTCTCATCATCCATTGGTTGATGAACTGATCAAGCCAGTGCAATCTTTGGCTGATTCCACTCCTCTTTTTGGGGTGAAGTGCCTAACTACAAAGTCTTCTTGATTTCTAGTATAGAGTCTTCTGGTCTAGGGGGTATTCCAGTCTCTTCAAATGTACCCCCTCCAAGTTCTAGGAGTGTCCCCTTTGATTGGGATAATCTTGTTGAGCCTCATCTTCCTTCTATTGTACCTTTCCAAATAAGGGTTAGAGTTAATTCTACAAATGTCTATCGATGTATGGTGGATAAAGGATCTTCTGCAAGTATTATATCCTCCTTGACTTGGAAATCTTTGGGTTCTCCAAAGTTTTTGGCAGCCGATAATCAGTTGTTAGCCTATGATAGAAGACCTAGTGAAACTATGGGTGTTCTTCCTCAATTGCCTATTAATTTAGGTGGGAAAACTGTCTTAATTGATATGATGGTGGTTGATCGCCCTTTAGACTTTAATATGCTACTTGGGAATGATTTTTTTCTATGCTATGAATGTTGTGGTGTATTCACTCTTTCGAGTGATGTATTTTCCTCATAATGAAAATATTGTCACTATTGATCATCTTGCATCTGATAATCACCCCCCTAATTGGCATTTACTATAGAATACCCCTTGTTATGTTTCAAGTGTTTAGGTAGACTCCACCCGCTCATAGGCGAAATGTGGAATTGTATCCTCAATGTTCAATTGCTTCTGAGAAGGATCATTTGAACTATTATTTTCCTTCTTGGGACTTGGTCCCGATAGTTGACCTAATGATTTCTCCTATGGGGACATGGGACCCCTTAATTCCCTCTTTTGATCCTTCTAGTTGTCATGATTTATTGGAAGTTGAGTTGCCATCACAAGAGGAGCTTTTTGAAGCCATGAGTTTTAACTACCAAAGGAGTCCTTAGCCTGAGCCCCACAAGGGGCTTGTTCTGAAGAACTATTATGTGTAAGCTGCAAGGTTGTGTGGTTCCCGGTACACATTTTCAATTTGTGTATTCTATAACACAAGCTTTCATCTGAAGTTTATATATGGGATGTATTAACTCCTTGTCTAGTGTTCCTAATTATGTCTACAGAACATGGAAGACTTCTCCTTTGGGAATTTTTATTGTTGATCCTTTTTGACAGGTATTGGTTCTCGAAATTGGCATACATGTTAGGTTTTTCACCTGCATTTTGCATTTTTCAGCTTCCTTTCCCATTTTTTCATTAGGATCGACCCCACCAAGATATCATGTAGAATCTTCTCATTTCTTAGAAGTGTCATAACTTGTGTGGTAGAGCCTACCTTATCATGGGCGCCCTAGATAGTACCTTGTTGTCACTTGGCACCCATGCTGAACTTTTGCTCTTAGGATCAGGAGTCCTCTTTAGTCCCACCATGACTTTTGCGATGAAGCTTCATTCTCCTTCTTCTTCTCTATATTTCTGGTTGTATGATCCAAATTTAAATAGGAACGCAACAAAATACAGAGATAACCATATACACAAAGATGCAGTGGAAAAAATGCTTCATTTCATTAATGGAAAATACCGAAATATGCTTACAACCAGAAATGGAAATAAACCAGCTAGGGCGATGGTAGCTTATCTCTAAGAAGAGATGTGGTGACTACAT
>APFE030153400.1:40213-55647 GCA_000404065.3 Pinus taeda
TCATTATGCCAAAAAGTCTAATGTGTGCTTTATGCAGATTTTTGGTCAATTTTGAGACAAAATCAAAGATTTAATGAGAATTTGGCAGCCAAATTTGAGGAAGAACAAGGGAGAGGATTTTTAGGAAGGTGTCCCCTTCATTTATGAACCCCTACCTCGAATTCTCCATCAGAAACTTAGAGCACAAGTAGCCACATGAGTGCATCCAAGGGGCAGCTGAGCAAGTCAAGTAGGGTTGCTGTTATCTTCAGTTCTAGGCAGTCGAGTTCCTTAAGTTTAGGAGGACTGTTGGGAGTCCCCACTTGTATAAATAAGAAGGCTTCAAGCCTCAGTAGGTTATCCATTTCATAGTCTATTTTCACACTTTTGTGCAACCTTATACTTAGCTCATTTTCGAGCTCTTTTTGCAAACAGTTTTGTGATGTAACTATTATTTTTTGATCAACGAAGATGAATCAAGTTTTGAACCAACACTAATCTTTTCTATAGGGTTGCAGATCTTGGGTTAGGGCCCAACCCAAGTGCCCAACACCTCCTTTGTGTATTTATATGTTTTTTTCTTGCATTCATAAGCTGATTTCTGTTGTTTAGGTTAAATCTTACTTTAGTAAAATAGGTTGCTTTTGATGGTTAGATTAGTTGTTATTACTTCAATTTGCTTAAATAGTTTGCAGTGGTAATATAGAAAGATCCAAAAAGGCTACCAACAGGTCTTGATCCCCTTTCTCCCTCCTTGGGACCATGAATGAAGGACAAGGCACTACTGTTGCCACCAAAAACATAGTTTTTGCCTTTCATGCAATTACTAGTGTGATGTTTTGAGTTGGAGAAGCTGATATTTGCTCGGATTCACATGATTAGACCATTTCATGTTCATTTTCCATGTCTTTCTTTCATAATCTGTTGTTCATAAATTTATGTTCAGCAGTACTCTATTTTTAGGGCAGGTTTTAGGTCAAATTAGACAAACTCTGTTTTTCGGTTCTTGCTTGGGTTAGTTTTAAGAAGTAGGTGTCCAGCTCACTTGAAAAACATTCCAGCTTGTCATCCCTCCATAGCACAACCTATACCAGCTCATCGTTCGCAGATTCCTTCACTCATTCACCACATTTCGCCAAACTGTCCTAATTTCTGCATTTTTCACAAAGTCGCTTTCTTACCCTTTGAACAAATCCAACCGTCTCTTTCATTCCTGATATTTATCAACAGAGTCCTAGACCCTTCAACACCTTCATCCAACCATCATTTCCCTTTTCCCATTGATTTTCCACCTTCAAACCTCCAAAAACCGCTTTCGGCCTCCTCCTGTAGATCTTCTTGTAGAATCTCCTGTAGATCCCCTACAACCTCCTGTAGAAGTTCATGCGAGTGATTTTCGAAGTCTGATCTCAATGGAAGTCACCAAAATGGTGTTAGAGACATCTTAGGACCTCCCCACACTTTCCTCATCATTTGCAAAAGCCAACACCATTTTCCTTTGCCACCAAACCGCTGCACAATCACAATTAGTCAAATCACAAGCATAATAAATCCACCTAAAAATACTCAAAAGTGCAAAAAGATGATTTCTTTCCATTTCTCTTTCGAAGTAGCTTGAATAAATGCAATTTAACTTTTTAGTAATCAATGGCACCTATTTTAGTAGTTTCCATCTCTTTTCTTGCACAATTAGGGTTTGCTAGGGTTTGCTAGGGTTCGAGTTCCATTTCAGTTTTCATTCTCTTTGTGCAAGTAGAATAGCCCCTGTAGAGTTAGTCTTCTACCATCACAATAAAAGCTTCTTCTAAGAATTCATAGAAGTTGGCTTAAGCTCCTAGCAAACTTGTGCCAGTTGATCAAGTGATAGCCTGCAGTAAGAGCTAGTACTTGTGCATACAACACCATCGCTTCCAAGTTTGTTACGAACTACCGGGTTGATAAAAGTAAAGAAGTAAGCCCTAGGAGTTGCAAAATTATTGCTGCAATACTAGAGCTCACCAAAAAACTTATACAAAGTTATCATATGCTGCCATATTGTTACATTTGAGTCATGCTTTTGTACAAGGGAAGTAAACTTGAGTTGGCCTTTTTACGATGTCTCTTGACTTATTTTTAGTGGTTTTCAGAGTCATGTTCACTATCACATCAATTATTTGGTCCTTTGCTCGTGTTGGTTTGAGAAGGTCCCCATTGACTTCTTGATGACAGGTCTTGATCTTATAGACTACGAAAAATTGTTCTAAGAGTAGACCTAGAGCTACACCCTGACCCTATTTCCAACATTGATAGGTGACCTTGTGCTCAGCATCGATCAATATCATGGGTCTTTAACTAAGTGGTTTCCCTTGTGTTCGACGTCACCTTTCATTATCACACATTGTGATTCGTGCAATACCTTGGCTTCCATTTGACCTCATTGGTGGATTCCTCACCTTTGTGTCATCTTTCATTATTGGTTGGTATAAAGGGTTTCTATTCTACACTAGCTACATCTTGTGTACACTGGAAACATGCTTTGGTTTGGTTACTACATCTTTCTTCATCCGATTCCATCCACAGTATTGGCCTACAGGTTACAGTTGCACTGGATTGATGAAGGATGCCTTAATGCATTCCTTCTAGTGGATCTTTTCCCATAGACTTCAACTCATTTCTTTGGGAACAAGGTCTAGAATCCATTTGGAAGTACCTTAGGGTTTGCAATCATCAGTGGTAGATTCCTTCACTATCAACAGTGGGAATTCATCATTGTCTCCTGATTGATAGATTCTTCCAAATGTTTGAATTTAGATCATTTATTTGCACTTGTTAGATTGCAATGGGTACCTTGTCTCTTATCATCTTTATTGGTGAGTAGTCTCATGTTTGTTAATGGTATACATCAATGACTGGTAATCAAACGATTTCTCACATGGTCAACTTTAGATCATTTATTCCCATTTTGTAGAAATGTACCATGACGATTGGTGAAGACCTCAGTTTTGCATAAACATTTGTTGGTTCACTTGCTAGTTCCTCCTATTTCTGCTAGTGACACCATCTACCTTATATGTTGCAGTTCATCACAACGACATCCTATATGTTGGCACCTAAGTTGCATGCAGTACCATTTGTTCCACTATTTGACTTGGTACTTTTTGGATCAGCTTTATGACTTCAGTGATTAGCTTTCTACTTCAGCATCATTAATCAATTCTTTATAGGTGTTATTGTGACATGTACTTCAATGGATATGATCAGATGATCCACTATGTATTTTCAGTTCTTTTATAATTATATACATATTGGGTCTAATTTTCTATTTGATATGTGGACATGATTTATTATCTCTAAGCATGGGTATGCCCACCTCAGACAACAACTTTCTTTCTGATCTATTCCACTAGCTTGGCAGGTTGAAATCTAGTGAACTCCTCTTAGGTCCTCGCATGATTCTTTCTATACATTTAATACATTTCGGCCATCATGTACCCCTTTTGTCCTCATATATTAGGGGGCATATGTTATAGCACCATTTACCACCCTTGGTATATTTGATGCTCTATGATATGGCCTAGGGAAACCCTTCCCTATCAGACTTGGTCCATTTTCTAAAAAACAATGTTTTAAATCCCATACGCGATTATGCCCTATATAAAGCGCATGTACATGTGGGTCAACATATACCCAACCCATGTATATGTGTTAAGACATAAAAAAATATATAATCTCCCTTAATTCAGGTAGGTTTTATGGGTTTGACTAAATACCCACCTAATATAGCTCGTGCCCAATTGTTTCCCAACTGGAAAAATCTAATTTGGATAAGTATAAATACATCTCCATGGGAAGGCCTAAGGAAGGAGGAATATTTATATATTGATATTATAGTCGATTACATCCCTGATCAAGTCTAAAGATATCCTTGTGCCTTCTACACTCCCAGTCATAGGAAACCCCTGTTTCCTTCTTGAGATGTTCATCATCCCTTCATGACATCCTTGTGTATACTTATGGAGGAGGATTGTTGAGGTCTAGGTAGGACAAATCTGAAGGATGATTTTTCTTGGAGCTGGCGAACAACTCAGATTGTAGTTCTTCCATGTTTTCTTTAGCTTACATTAATAAAGAGGTGATGTCTTGTTCTTGATGATTATGGTCTTTATGCATTAATTTATGTCATGATTGTATTATAAAATCTCACATTAATGCTTATTTGCTTACATGCTTATATGATCTAACCTTGATATCATGAACATGCTTTTAGTTATTTTTGGTGTATATGCTTTTCCTTGAATGAATTGTAGGTCTTAAAGCATAAGGAAGAAGTAGAGGGTTTGAACCCTACATGAATGAACTCAAATGTAGGACCTACGGGTAAGACGTTTTGTAGCAAGTTTAACTATTTAAGTATTACGACTACTTGTTTATGTGTCTCTTTATGTTGTATGCCCTACACTTTGTTGGGGTTCCCAACCCAAGAACCTAGGGTGATTCTACCTGAAACATCAATACAATTGCTCATAGATCACAATAGGAAAATATCTCATATTAACATGTGAAAATGATAACCAAGTCAAGGACTTCCACATACCAATTGACCACAGATTGGGTTGAACCAAATATTTCTTTCATCCAATCGCCACCATTCCATATTCCAAGCATGAATGTGGGGCCTCACAGATTAAACCAAAACAAAACCAACCAGGGATTCCAGAGGAAAAACCACCTCAACCCTCAACCATAGCGACTCCACCTCTACGGTCCAAAAATCACTAACATCAACCAAGTTGGTCTCTATCCAATTTGTCCAGGGATCTAGGAACTGGTAACTGAACCCATAGCCTTCTAGGTCTCTAGATCGTTGGTTCCAATTAGAAATCTAAGGAATAGTAACTCAACCCAACAAGGGCTCTAGAGCATTTGTCCCAACCAATGGCTCCAAGAACTCGTAACCCAACCTAATTTGTTCCCAGAGCATTTTTTTCCAACCCACAACCATCAAGAACCTAAGCACCTATCATAAAAACGAGTGGAAGAAAACCACAACACAATGGCTATCCAAAAAATGGAAAGGCACGGCTAAAACCCATTATCAATCTAGGAAAATATCCATGCCAATGATAGCACATAACCAAAGACTCACATGCATATATCATGCATCCAAAAATCAACAAGGAAATCAAACATGCAACATGTTACCTAGAAATAAATCTAGTTGTAGGTATTGTTCCCATTGTTTCCTTGTGTTTCCCTACTTTCCTTTGTTTTCTTTCTCCAAATCCAAGTGAATGCCCAAGTCCTCCAAGAATGCTCTAAGTGTGCAAGAGTATGAGAGAATGAAATAAGAGAGCCAAAATGGAACTGAAAAAAGTTGTGAACTAATCCTTGGAATCATTTTTACCATTGAGGCCTCTATTTTGTTTATTCCTTCATTTTCCCTCTAATTTCCTTAGCATGCAAATATGTGCCATTTCACCTTCCTTTTCTCCTAGTTTCCTTTATTTTCATAAATAAATGGCAATTATTACCTCTTACCTTTATTAATGCCTTTGCCAATTTCCATAACCATTAATTAATCACAAGTGATGCCCACTATAATGTTTCTCCAAGATTCAGCTTGGAATACGTGTCCCATGACTTTGGTATTATTTTATTTACATAGAAAATGAACCAAGGATTATTACAAACCCCTCCCCTTTGGGGAAACACCATTCTTGATGTTCTATGATACCTATGACCAAACAACCACTAGAAAAAAAAAAACAACAACAACCCACAAAATACTACCCATGGAGATTTATAACATAGCTCGATGCAGTATTTATAATGACATAGTTTGATTGCTCTGTTCCAGAGCATGAGTTATTTCTGCTACAATATGCATTATGTTTGTGGATGGAATTCTCCCTCTGGTTCCACTTGCAATATATACTATTCAATCACATGATCAACATTCTTGACATATCTCTTGAGAAATGAAACATGGAAAACATCATGGAATTTCACTATTGGCGGTAGTGCAAGTATATATGCCACTAGTACAATCCTCTCAAGGATCTCAAAAGGCCTGCAATACTGAGGTTCCATCTTGGCACATGATCCAATCCTTAAGGATATCCTCTTGGTCTTTATGTGCGAGTACATGTTTGGTCACTTCAATGTCCTTGAATTGGCAATCATAAATTTTCAACCAGGGTGCATAGGTTGACGAAGTATAGGTGCACAATATGTGCTTAGAAGCTATCTTAGTATGCCATTATGTATTTTTCATATTTTAGTCCGAGGGTGGAGGTGATGTTGTTAGTTGAACTAATGTTGTCATTCTTAAGGATAAGTTTCCTAGGAATCAATCATTGTTTAATCAATTTGTGGATGATGTGAGGGCGGTTTTACTTATGTTAAGTTATTTGGAGTTTGATATTAAACCTCTTGTTGTAGCTCCTAATCTTCTAAGTGTAAAATAGAATCTTACTCTAGCATCTATGAAGGAATTACTTTTGAACTCAATTGTTTTAGGAGAAGTCTTCTCACTTGTTCAATTTATGTTCAAGCACTGATATCCAAGCAACATTTCTGAATTGAACACATTCAATTATGCTGGATAATAAGCAAAGAAAATAATTGTGCAGTACTAGGTATAAAGAAAAGTAAATAGCAGTCTAATCTAGGTATAAAGCAAAGTAAACAACAACCTAATCTAGGTATAAAGCAAAGTAGAATTCTTATGTAGGTAACAATTTGAAATCATTATATAGCATATTCACACAAAGCAGAGTAATTAAATAATTGAAAGAAATCATATTGCATTTGATCAAAACTTGACACTGATTGTAGGGGGGCTCCACATAATAGTTTAGAGCTTTAAACCAGTACAATACTTGCACACAAAAACCAAATTCATTCACACGGAAATCATAAATTGTTCAAAAAACATTTCATATGGCGGGCAACCAAATACAGTGCGGCCATTGAATTTATAACATGTCTTTTGCATAAATGTATGAGAATTCTAAGCCTAATATATCTTAACCATATCTAATCTTAGATTGTGAAACTGTCCTTTTTCTATTTTGAAAACAAAACGATAAGTTTTCATCTTATCTCGGCTCTGTGTTGCGTTAATTTGACGGTTAACTCGGGGTTTGACTGCGATCTCTCGTGCCACCTTTGGAAAATGGTTTTGAGTGAACAGAAAGGTATTCATGAGGGAATCACCTTCTATCCATCTGCACCTTTTGTTACTGAACTAGAGATTTGAAACCTCCCGAACAATGAAGGCAGCTACGGAATTCTGGACTAGCTACAAAAACAGGTCAATTCGGTAGCTAATGGCAACTTTAATTAAAACAATAGGGTATTCAGTTGAATATGAACAAGAAAACATAATAATGCATACCTTCATCAAAACCTTGGAGATATGGCTTTATTAAGTGGTTCATATATATGAAAAAGAGAGGATTATTGGGAAAAAAGGATGTCATGGTAGGGAAATCTTCAGACTCTACATTCCCCCAGATCGGATGTGTTGTATGTCCTCATACACTTCTTCTTTGTCTTTTGCTTGTGTCTCTTGTTTGTTATTTCCCTTTTCACTACTTTCTTCTTTCTGGCAGAGATTGGAATTTTGGGCTTCCTCATTAGGATTGTGTACTTTAAACTGATTATTTCTCTCTGCATAATTCTGTTCTCCTTCTTTAGCTTCTTGTTTTTCTTATACCACATGCTTAGATGTAAGATTAAATTATCACTCTTGGTGATCTATATTTCACTCTGTGTCTTCAGGGCTTGATTTTCATTTTTAAGATATCAATTCAATGTTTCAAGTTCAAATATCTCTTGCTTCAAGATGTTTGAGGTTGATTGTTCATTTACCTGGTTGCTTCCTTCTCCAGGGCTCTGTATTTTTTCCTTTGTTGTTGTTGCTTTCCTTTCTACTGATTCTATGTAGTCATATATTTCTTATTGTTCAGGGTCAATAATTGGACTATGTATCGAGCTCCCTACAGGTGAGTTGTAAGGTTGTGGTGATGATCTTGGTGACCCTTTTGGAGAATCCCCTGGGCTTCCAATTGGATCATCCTCTATTCGTTCAATCTCTGTCGGAGTGCTTTTTGTTGGCTCTTCTTCAGTCGGCTCATTTTCCTCCAGGTTGATATATTATGTAACTTTTGGTGTGGTTTGTTGAGTTGTGCTCAACCTTGTGCTTCTTCTCAACCCTGTGGTTTGTGTTTTCTACACTTTCCTCCTTTATCCCTCTGATTTTCCTTTTAGAGGAGAGGTTTCAATTCATGAGAGTCCTTCCTTTCCTGGGCTAGCTTTCTTTCTTCTAGGGTTTCCTCTCTTCATTCTTTGCAAAATCTTTACTATGGGCAGCTCTTCTTTTGTTACCTCTGCCTGAGTTTGCAGTGCCTATTATTTTGTCATTTCTATGGTTCTTTTCCTCCCCCTGAGGGTCCTGCTACTACTTGGTTTTTCTGGGGATCTTTCCTTGAAACAGTTCCTTATCAAGAAACTTTCCCCATCATCCCCTATACTTTGGAGGTGAAATTCGACCAATATTTTCACCAGACCACGATGGTACACAGTGTTTTCTATGCATTTAACTTTCTTCTGAACATTTGTAGCCATTTTCCTTAGGCTATTCAAGAAAAAATAGGGAAGATTCATCTGATGATCCTCTAGGAAGTGCATCATCATTCTAATATGATAAATGTACATCTATCCAAACCTACCCTCACAAGTGATAAACTTTTTAAGCACAAGAAATAAGTTTCTCTATTTACCTTTAAGAGTAGAGCTTGGAATACCTTTCTTGTAGATCGTCATGTCCATGCTTGGATTCTTAAGAAAAACCCTCCAATCTTCACTATCAATCCCTCTGTTTTTAAATCATTTTCTCCATGCCTTGGCCACTCGGTGGCCTCAGCGATCATAGACTCCATTACTGTGAGCTTGATATCCCCAATTTCAACCTCCATTCCATCGAAGGAACATGAAAATTTCTGGGTTACCTCTTTGTGGAAACTGCTAAACTTCCCAGTGAACTACAACCATTGTCTTCTTTGCAGCAGCTCCCTAGTTTGTGGGTACCCTTCTAGAAATTGCTTCCCTGCTGTCTTTGTTCGAACAATTACCCCCATGGTGAAGGATGCTTTGCCTTGAAGATTGGTTACCTTGACAGGAAAATGGGACTGGTGGGGTTTGCTAATCGGTAGAAAGATGGAGTGATGGTGAATGAATAGAGGAGTGTAGGAATAAGGAAGAATGGATGGGTTATCATGAGGATTATGGAAATATATTCGACCATTGGGCACATTCAAACTTATGATTTGGTATTTAAGTTGGCAGATTTGGCGCAAGGTTGTGATATGACTTCTAGAGTGGTGTCTTATGATATTTCATTAAAGGGCCATTACCCTTAGGTTATAATGATTGCACTTTAGTACTGTATTTTCTTATTAATACATGCCATATATCTTTCCCTATTGTTAAATTAAACAAACACGTACCTTTAATTTTCTGTTGCTAACTTCATTTGTTGTCCTTTGATCTTCTATAGGTGCATCGTTGTCAACTGTCCTTTAATCCAGATAACTAAGCATTCTTGTAGTCTTTAAAATTATTACGCTACAGAAATTCGTTTGGCTATGGAAACTTGTCCAAGCTACAGAAAGTTGGACGAGCTGCGGAAAGTTGTTGTTTCTGCAACTTAAGAGAAAGAAAACTTTAGTAGATGAGCTTTATTATATATATTTTTTTGAAAAGAAAATTTGAAGTGCCAATAAATTGGTTTTCACTTTAAATTTTGTTTGTAAACATGCCAACAACATGTTGGTTTTCATGTTTATACAATTTTTTTTTTGAAAAAAAAAAAAATAAAATTTAATGAAAATTTCTAAGATGGAAAATAAGAAGAATTCTTCTTTATCATTTTCAATTCTAAATTATCCTAAAATATTTTGACAAATTCTTCTCTTGTTAATGGTTTTTGATAAAGCTTGAGTCGATGTCCATTTACTAATAGAGAAGTTCTTTCTTCATCAATAGTTTTTATTCTAACTGCACCATTATCAAAGATATTCTCAACCTCATAAGGTCCAAGCCAATGGGTTTGGAATTTCCCTTGAAAATTTTTGAATTTTGAATCAAAGAGCAATGCCCAATCTCTCGGATGAAACTTCCTCTCTTTAATATACTTATCATGCCATCTTAACCTTTGTTGTTGCACTAAGCTAGTCCTCTGAAAGGATTCTTGTCTAATCTCATCGAGCTCATTTAATTGTGTCATCCTTTGCTTCTAGGCTTCTGACAAGTCAAGATCTAACTAGACTACTGTCTTATGGGTTTGGATCTGGAACTCTATTGGAAGTAAGACTTGCTTCCAATAAACAAGTTCATAGGGAGTATGTCTTGTAGTGTTCCTCCATGTATTCATATAGGCCCATAAGGCTTCTGGAATTTTTTCCACCCAGTATTTCCTATATAGATGTATAGTCCTTGTAAGGATAGCTTCAATCACTTTAGTTGTGGACTCAACTTGTCCATTGGCTTGTGGATGATATGGAGTTGAATTCCGATGTTTTATCTTGTATTGGTCCACAAGCTTCGACACTAGTCTGGATGTGAACTATGTCCCTTGATTTGTTACAATTTCTCTTGGCACACCAAAGCAAGTAAAAATATCCTCAAAAAGAAATGAAAATATAGTATTTTTAGTTGCAAAAGGGAGTGCTTTAGCTTCTACCCATTTAGTGACATAATCAGTACATACCAAAATATACTTCTTTGGCTTTGAAAGTGAATTGATTGGTCCAACAAAATCTAGTGCCCATTTTTCAAATGGTTTGATAAGTACCTTTGGTTGCAATGGAATTTCATTTGAAAGAGTAGGCTTTCCCATTCTTTGACAACTATCGGATCTCTTAACATATTCCTTGGTGTCCCTGAAAATTGAAGGCCAATAATATCCTAAAAGCAAGATTTTGTAAGTGTTTCTTTTGTCAGAAAAATGTCCTCCACATGGCTCATCATGGCAGGATTTTAGTATCTCTGGTATTTCGTCCTCCTGAACACATCTTTTGATGATAAGGTCTGGCCTTGACTTATACAATTCTTCATTTATCCATGAGTAGGATGTGCTATTATGGATTGTTCTTATTTTTTCTCTCGGGGTTAAATGAAATGGCATTTTTCCTGTGGTCAAATAATTAGCAATATCTACATACCAAGGTGATTTAGTAGATACAACAAAAATATATTCATCAGGAAATTTATCTTCTACAGGTTGATCATTGTTTTCATTTTGTATTCTAGATAGAAAATCGGCAATTGTGATTTGCTTTCTTGGCCTATATAGAATGGTTATGTTAAATTCTTGTAAAAACAGGAGCCGTTTGGTTATTCTTCCATTAGTGACAGGTTTATTCATTAAGTATCTAATGGTAGAATGGTCTGTCAGGACAAAAGTTTCATAGCTAGTTATATAATGTCTGAACTTATTAACGGCATGAATCACAGCTAAGAACTCCTTCTTGGTTACAGTATAATTTAACTCTATAGGGGTTAAATTTTTTTGGTATAATAAATAGCATAAGGAGTGAGATCTTTTTGTCCCAAAACAACTCCTAAGGCTAAATCTGAAGCTTCTGTTGGGATATGGAAAGGTAATTTCCAGTTAGGTCCTTTTAATATGGGTGCTTCAAAGATTATATTTTTCAATGTTTCAAAGGCAACTTGACATTCAGTATCCCAACTGAATTCACAGTCTTTCATAAGTATTTTAAAGAGTGGAGATAGAATCTTTGTGAAGTTTTCTATAAATCTTCTATAATATCTGGTAAAACCTAGAAAACTTCTGACATCCTTTTGACAACTTGGCACTCATAACTTGGAAATGACTTCTACCTTAGATGAGTCTACCTTAATTCCTTCTCCAGAAACATGGTGACCTAAAACAATTCCTTCATTAAACATCATGAAACATTTTTCATGGCTTAATGAGAGGTTTGTTTCTTGGCATCTTATTAAAACTTTCTCTAGGTTCCCTAGTGCTTCGTTGAAAGAATCCCCATAAACTGTGAAATCATCCATGTATACCTCCACATAATCATGGATAAGGTCAGAGAAAATGCTAAGGACTTCCCTTTGGAATGTTGCAGGAGAATTACATAACCCAAAGGGACGTAATTAGTAAGCATAAATTCCCCATGGACAAGTGAATGTGGTTTTATCCTGATCTTCGGGGGTCACCTGAATCTGGTTGTATCCACTAAATCCATCTAGAAAGGAAAAATATCTTTTTCCTGCTAGAGTGTCTAAGACCCGATCTATGAAAGGTAGGGGAAAGCGGTCTTTTAATGTTGCTTTATTCAATTCCCTGTAATCGATGCATACTCTCCATTTTCCATTTTCGCAGGGACAATTACTAGGGGTGAAACCCACTGATTATCAGATATTGGATAAATCAAATTTACATTCAATAATTTCTGCAATTCTTATTTAACAATTTCTTTTAGATTTGGGTTCATTCTTCGCTCAGGTTGTCTAACTGGTCTTGCATTTTGTTAAATGTAGATATGATGTATGCAAGTTTTAGGATCAATCCCTCTCATTTCAGTATATTCCCATGAAAAAGAAGAAGAATGTTTCTGTAAAATTTCTATCAATTGTTTCTTTTGAATGTCTTCCAAGTTTTCATTCATATTTAAGGTTTTTCCTAGAAAGATTTCTATCGAGGAATTCCCAAATTTCTCCATGGACAATAATGATACTTTTTTATAGGAGAGATATTCATTTAGACTAGGCTCATAATGTGAGGAATATTCATTATTTTCTAACAAGTTTAAAAGTTTGTCTTTCTCTTTTACTTGTTTAGTGACAAAAATAGGTTGGATGTCTTCTCCATCTTCTATGCATTCTTCAGTTTCTGTATCTATTGTTTTTCTTACAGGGGGGTATAATGTAACTTTCTTTGTAGAATTTCCATCTGAGATAAACATGTCTCATGAGCTACAGCCAATGAAAACATCTACTGCGGCTAACCAAGGTCTTCCTAGAATTAAGGGATGTCCTCCTAGTTTGCGCTTGGGTTTTAAGATCATGAAATCAATAGGATATTCCCAAGAATATAAGGATACACAAACATCCTCTAACACACCATCTGGTTTAATAACAAATCTATCTGCTAATTGCAACAAACTTGGTGTGTATTGAATATTAGGAAGCCTAAGTGTATCCATCACCTGTTTGCGCATTATGTTTATAGCCACTCCTAGGTCAATTAGTGTGTTTGGTATTTTAGTTCCATTGATGTGAATTTTTACATTGGGAACAATGTAAACTTTGAAACGGGAACTATAAACTCAAAACAAGAACTCTGCCAAAAAACCCCGTAAAAACATCAAAAACAGTGCTAAAAACGAAAAGTGTTGGTGTTGGAATAACACCTTTTTTTTTCTAGGGTAAATTTTAAACATGTTTTAAAAAATGGCGGTGAAAACCAATTTTTTGTGCAAAAATTGTCCAAAAAAACACCCTTAAAACGAAGTGTTGATGTTTGAATAACATTTTTTTTTCTATGGTAAATTTTGTGCAAAAAACACCTTCAAAACTAAAAGTGTTGACGCTGGGATAACAAAAAAAATTCAAGGGTAAAATTTCAACATTTTGAAATAATGGCGTAAAATATTTTATCATGACTTTGAAAAATATTAAAATTTCAAAAAAATAATGAAAACATAAAATAAAATTAAAATTAAGACAATGAAACAACAGAAAACAAAAAAAAAGTTAAAAAAAATAACAAAACATAAATTAAAATATACACTAAAAGCAAAACATAAAAAAAAACAAAAACAAATATGTAAACCATAAAAAGAATTGGAATATATATATATATATATTTATATATATATTATTTATATTATATATATTATATATATATATTTAAGTAAGTAACTAAAAATTAAAACATTAAAAAAGCTAGGAGAAAAAAATAAAAATAAAAAAAAACAAAAAAATTTAAAACAAAGTAGATTAAAAAAAATAGAAAATTTAACCCAAAAAAAAATAAAAACTAGCAAATTTTTTTTTTTCTCGGCAATACTAACTAATTTATATTTAAAATGTACAAGGAGAATTACAGCAATAGACGCTTGCAGCCTAGGGCCAACTGTGGCTCCATGGGCAGCGTAGAATGACACTTACAAAAGCCTCGCAGGGCAACATAATCAAAAAACCTTGACCTTGTCTGAAGATTGACACTGAGAGACTCTAGAAAATCTGATAAACAGCCCATGCAGGGGCATTTCCGGAGCAGTCATGTAGATTGTGGCTTCTAAGAAGACTGCTGACAAAACCAGTCCTTACAAAAAAAACAAGACAACCCTGGACCCAGGTTCGAGACTGCAACAGACATAGAGATATATATAGGACACCAAACAAAGACCGTCGATAAACCAAAACCAGACTTGGGAGAAAGTGGAGTGAGTGAGGAAGTCGCCGGACCGCCATCGCCTTCTGTGGCTACTCCTCAGGTATCTCCTCTTCGATTGGACATCCCCAGTAGTCTTCTGGACTTTCCACAAGAGCTTCATTGGCCTTTTCCTGTGAGGGAGGCAAATCGGGGGCAAGAGAGTGCAGTGGTGGCAGCGAACATGCTGCTGCTGAAGTTCCTTCCCCCGTGGGCGACTGTCCCAATACGCTTTTTCCCTTACCCCTTCCGGAACGTTCCGCATCAATTAGAGGCCCCTCTGGTATGGGCTGCTCTCTGCTACTCTCAACGTCATCCTTACCGACAGCCAAGGGCGTCCCCTCGTCCTCCCTTTCTGGAGAATTGGTGAAGAGTACCGAAATGTGCGCATCGACGCCCTGATGCCCTCCAGAGCGACCCAATGAGAAAATGACTGAGCCGAAGGTAGGCAGCATAGGTTCCCCAGACTCACCACTGCCCACCTGCACTACTTGGCGCGGTTGAATTGGGGTGGCGCCTCTGCTACGATGGCAAAAGCAGCAACAGCAATGGTGATGGGAGTCCCCCGCAGGAGGGCGGGAGGGAGCTCCCCTTCCTGAGCTTCGATGACAGGGCATCCTATCTCGAACCATGAAGTCCCCCAATTCTGCTCTCCCTCTCCCAGCAATACGAAACCAAACAGATTGTAGCACCCCAGAAGGGCTGAAGCATAGCACAATAGAGCTCGCACCCAGGGAGCGAAGAGATGTAGAGCGACAGGCTTCTCGCCAGCGCTCCGCCTCCACCTTTCCTCCAGAATTCTCCTCACCACAGATCGACACCAATACCAGCCAACCCATTCTATTAATCTCATGGCCTTCAGAATTGAGGGGACGGTTATTGAATGCAGAGCACAAGTGAACCTTCATCTCAGACCGCTTCATTAAGGATGCCTGCATCAAAAACTAGCAAAATTAATAGTAAAAACATTTAAAATAAAAAATAAAAAAACAAAAATAAACTG
>APFE030153400.1:56612-83204 GCA_000404065.3 Pinus taeda
TTGTTTGTCTTTTTTATATATATTTTTATATTTATGTTTTTTAACTAATCAACATTTAAAAAAAGAAAAATAAAACAATTTGAAAAATCGTTAAGTAATCATAATTTAAAAAAAAATTGGAGATAATAAATTTTAAAGTGTGAAAAATAAGTCCTCTAAAAAAAAGGTATGCTACATCAACACATTGCATCTACACATTTCAAAATCAACATGAAAATCACTAATATTTAAAAAAAATATTTATATTTGATACATAAGAAAATTTAAAATGTCAAAAATATGCTCCCAACAAAAAGAAGTGTATTTGTTTAACCACTTTTGAAAATCGGGTCACATTTTTACTACCCGTACAAAACGAGTAATCGTATCGGTTATTTAAAGTGCCAAAAGCTAAGCTTTAAAAAACACGTGTGTTATGCATAACCCCTTTTCGAAATCGGGTCACTTTTTTGCTATCTCTACAAAACGGGTAATAGTATGGGCTCCCGTTTCAAAGTTTACATTGTTTGGGGCTTCTTGGGTCTAGATACTTTTGGATTATCATTTTTCCCTTCATAATGTCTGCAATTTTTTCGACTAATTGAATTTTTTTTTATCTTTTCTTTTTCTTCCTGGTCGTTGTGTACTTAATTCCTTAATTGTTTTTGCCAAAATTGGTATTTCTTTTATGTCTTGCAATAAAGGAACCTTAATACAAACATTTCTCAATTCCTCCATCATATTATAATCAGGCAAGATAATTTGTTTCTCTACTCCTCCATCGATTTTTAATCTTTCTGGGAAAGGTGGCTTAACTGATATTGAAGGTTGTTCTATGATATGAGTATTTATTGGAATTTCTTCTGTTTGTCTAGTTTCTTTTTGTGGAAGAGAGGTATCTCCTTCTTCTGACTGATTCTTGTGTTTTCTAAGATCCGATTTTGTTTTCTGAATGACAACAGGAGGGTTTTTTGGTAATACCCTTCCAGACCTCAATTGAACATTGATTAGGTCTAGTGGAGTTATTACATAAGTTTGAGGATTATGACCCTCCATGTTGTATACTAGTTGTTGTGGTACTTTATTATTAGGATTTGGAAGTGGTTGAGCAAGTATTTGATTGGATTTTTGTGGAAATGGTAGGGAAAGTTGCGGATTTTGACTCTGTACTGGGACTTGTAGTAATTGATTAGTTTGAGGAACTTGATTGGACGGGGTTAAGAATTGTGGTGGAATATAGGATGGCGAGTATTTCTAATATTGAGCATAGGCTCCATAAGGATTTTGCCATCCTTGATTCCAAGGTTGTGATTGTGGTAGAGCCCAAGACTTCCAAGCTAGATTCCAAATACATTGGGAAGATTGGGCAAAATGTTGTGGTCTAAATCCTTGTGGTTGATTTGGTTGGGGGTTTTGTCATGGTCTTTTAGCTAAAAAGTAGAAAGGGTCTCCTAGTTCTGAGATTCCTTCGTCATTGAATATACCCTTGACACCTGGTAAGGCTGGACATTCCTTTGTATCATGATTATCCGCAGATATGACACAGGTCTCTATGAATTTTGAGTCTAAGGGACATTCTCTCAGAGCATGTTTTTTCCTGCATTTGGGACAAAAGATAGATAATGTTGCATTTTTGGAATTTTGCTTGTTTTGTATTTTAAGGGTGTCTATTTGTTCACTTAAGCTCCCTAAAATATATGTCTTAAATGTATCAAGCAAGTTCCCTATTTCTACCCTACTAACTGTTCCAGTTGCAGACTTGTCTATTCTTGATAAGAGAGGGTCTCTAAGACTCTTTTTATCTCTTGCTTTGCCCCTTGAGATATGTACACACAAATCACAAATATCTACAAATGGGAGTTGGGAGATATCTCCTTTCCCTGTCAGACTAAGTAGATCAATCCATTCATCTTTAATAGCTCTAAGTAAAAGAGATTTTAAGGTTTCTTCATCCAAATTATCCATTTTTTCTCTTTTAACATTATAAACAAATCTTTCTACTAAGTCTTCAAGATTCTCATCTTCTTTCTGTGTCATCTCGAAGACTTCATCCTTAAGGTTGCTAGGCATATAATAGTCTCTGTACTTGCCCAAGAAAGCCTCCTTCATCTGTGCCCATGTTGCTATAGAATGCACTCCCAAACTCATAAACTATTTTAGTGTTGAGTCTTTTAATGTGGCAGGGAATAATTTCAACTTTTGAGCATCATGCAAATAGTCATATGATCTGCACAACACTTCAAATTCAAAGAGAAATGTCTCCGGATCCTTGTTTCTTTTCCCATGGAAATTAGGAAGAATCGAGGATGATATATTTTTCATTGTGAGGGTTGTATTCTCATCAAGGATAGGGAATCCTAAAATATCTTGATTCTCCTTGCCTCTACCCCCTCCTCTACCTCTACCTCTTCCTCTTCCTCTACCTCCAATCCTATCCTCTTCACCATGGAAATTATGTACTTCTCCTTCTTCTTCATCCATGATAGATTCTTCAAAACTAAGATAGTGTTCTTCTAACCTTTTTGGTTTGTCTATCAATGGTCGTTCAGAATAAGTTTCTAATCCCTCCTCTTCACTGGGAATTTCTAATTCTTCTCCCTCGATTTGTTCACCAGTGGAGGATAGAAAGATTACTCCTGTGGTTGGGGATGTAGGATTTTCTTCAATTATAGCCTCAGTAGAGGAAGTAGGTGAATTTTTGGATTGAATTTCCGATCTTGAGACTTCAAGCAGTCTTTGTCATCCCCTAAATGGAATTTGGGTTTGAGTAGGTGGTGTCAAATATCGAAATCGTGGTGGAGTGAGCAGATTTGTGGGAATTAAACTTCTTCCTCGTCCTACAAATCTACCTCTAGAGTCTATATCCCTACGCATGTCATATTTTTAAATTAATGATTGTTTTGTTTGTTGTTTTTTTTATGGCTTCTAATTATACTTCCCCAAAAAAGGCACCAAAATGTTTGGTCAATTCAATTTCCTTGAATTGGAAATCATAAACTGTAAATGAGGGTGTGTAGATTGACAAAGTATAGGTGCAAAATATGTGCTTAGAAGCTATATTATTGTGTTGTTATGTATTTGTCACAGTCTAGTCCGAGGGTGGAGGTGATGTTGTTAGTTGAACTAATGTTGTCATTCTTAAGGATAAGTTTCCTAGGAAGCAATCATTGTTTAATTAGTTTGTGGATGATGTGAGGGTGGTTTTACTTATGTTAAGTTGTTTGGAGTTTGATTTTAAACCTCTTGCTGCAGCTCCTAATCTTCTAAATGTAAAATAGAATCTTACTATAGCATCTATGAAAGAATTAATTTTGAACTCAATTGTTTTAGGAGAAGTCTTCTCACTTGTTGAATTTATGTTCAAGCACTATAATCCAAGCAACATTTTTGCATTGAAGATACTCAATTATGCTGGATAATAAGCAAAGAAAATAACTGTGCAGTACCAAGTATAAAGCAAAGTAAATGACAGTTTAATCTAGGTATAAAGCAAAGTAGAATTCTTATGCAGGTAATGATTTGAAATCATTATACAACATATTCACACAAAACAGAGTAATTGAATAATTGAAAGAAATCAAATTGCATTCGATCAAAACTGACACTAATTGCAGGGGCCCTCCACATAGTAGTTCAAAGATTTAAACCAGTACAATAATTACACATAGAAACCAAATTCATTCACATGGAAATCATAAATTTTTCAGGAAACATTTCATAAGGTGCGCACCCAAATACCAGTGCGGCCATTGAATTTATAACATGTCTTTTTCATAACTGTATGAGAATTCTAAGCTTAATATCTCTTAACCCTATCTAAGCTTATATCGTGAAACCGTCGTTTTGCTATTTTGAAAGCAAAACGATAAGGTTTCATCTTATCTTGGCTCTGTGTTGCGTTAATTTGACGATTGACTCAGGGTTTGACAGTGATCTCCTGTGGCACCTTTGGAAAATGGTTTCGAGTGAATAAGAAGGTATTCATGAGGGAAGCACCTTCTATCCATCTGCACCTTTCGTTACTAAACTGGAGCTCTAAAACCTTGAGAACAATGAAGGCAACTACAAAATCTTGGACTAGCTGCAGAAACAAGTCAATTCAATAGCTAATTGCAACTTTTATTAAGACAATAGGGTATTGAGCTGAATATGAACAAGAAAAAATACTAATGCATACCTTCATCAAAACCATGGAGATATGGCTTTATTAAGTGGTGCATATATATGAAAAAGAGAGGATTATTGGGAAAAAAGGATGTCATGGTAGGTCAATCTTCAGACTCTATAGTACACATGCTCCCCAACCTAAAAATCTTTAAATTCCATATGTTGATCTGCATAAATCTTATGTCTATCATGTGTTGCCTTCAAATTCCTCTTAATAACTTGCCTCTCCTATTCCATCTTTGCAGACATGTCTGGTCCAATCAACAATCTATTCACTAGATCACTCCAACTGGTAGGAGTATTACAACTTTGTCCGTAAAGAACCTTAAATATACTCATCTTTAAGGACTCCTGATACCCATCGTTATAAGAAAACTCTACCAGTGGAATATAGTCTTATGAATTCCTCTATTGATGCATGACACACATCCTTAACATATCCTCAAGAATCTTGTTGACCCTCTTTGTCTATCCATCTGTATGTTATATGATAAGTTGTGCAGAAAGCTAACTCTATCCCCAAACCTACAAACAACTCCTTCCAAAACTTGGAAGTGAAATTGGCATCTTTGTCTAATATAATCTTCTTAGGAACACCATGCAATCTCACTATCTCCCTAAAGAAAATTTGAGCTACCTCACTAGCGTAATTTGTACACTTCATTGCAATGAAGTGAGCTACCTTACTTAACGTATCAACCACAACCATGTTGGAATCATGATGTCTATATGTCCTTGAAAACCTGTAATGGAGTTCATGGAAATGACCTCCCATTCCCACTATCGAATCGAAATAGGTTGTAATAAACCACCTAGATGTTTCAACTCTACTTTTAGCTGCTAACAATCCAAAAATATTGAAACAAACTCAGTCACATATTTCTTGAATATTTTCCAATGATAGAAATTCTTAAATGCTTGTCAGAGTCTTCTGATACCTTGAGTGACCTAAATACAAATTGACATGAAACTCCATCAAGATAAGCTTCTTGAGCTCATTATTGTCTAAAATATAAATCCTAATCCTGAATCTACCCAAGCCATCTACTATGAGATGATAATCCTCATCCCTATCGCCTTCACCCTGATGCTGCAACCTATGCTTCAACTGTTGGTACCTGTCATCATGATGTCCTTCTTGTAAGATCTGCTCCTACAAGTTTGTCCCATAAGAACTCACTGCTACAGTGTGATTCACCTATACTCTCCTACTAAGAGCATTTGCAACCCTATTCTCATTTCCCTTGATCTATATAATCTCAAAATCAAACTTACTTAGGGTAGCCAACCATATAGCTTGAATGGCATTCATATTGGGTTGGTCAAACAAGTACCTCAACCCACTATGATTACTCATCAAGGTGAACCTCTTGCAATGAAGATAATGTCTCCACATATTCAATGCATGAATGATAACTGCCAACTTAAGATCGTGAGTCACATAGTTATGCCCATGCTCATTCAACATTCATGACTCATGGCATACCACCTTTCCTTCTTGCATTAGGACTCCACTAAGTCCACTCTTACAAGCATATGTACATACCACAAACTCACTATCAGAATTTGCAATATTCAATACTGGAGCATTTTTAAGCAAATGCTTCAACTACTCAAAGTTATCTACACACTCTTCAATCCATGATAGCTTTATTCTTTTCTGGAACACTTGTTATACCTTCCTTAGAGAAAACATGTCCCAAGTAATGAACTTCAGTTTGAAAGAAAATTCACATGCTAAACTTGGCATATAGGTGATGTTTTCTTAGTAATCATAATACAACTACCAGGTGCTATGCATGTTCTTCGTCATTCTTAGAATACATCAATATATCATCAATGAATACTATCACAAACTTTTCTAGATAAGGACACAACACATTATTCATCAAACACGTGAAAGTAGTTGTAGCATTAGTAAGGCCAAATGGAACTACCAAAAACTCATAATTCCCATACATGGTACAAAATGTGGTCTTGTAAATATAGTCTTCTTTGATGCACACTTGATGATACCCTGATCTCAAATAAATCTTCAAAAACACTACTTCTCCCTTCATCTAACCAAAAAAATCATCAATTTGTGGCGAAGGATACCTGTTCTTGATGGTCACCTTGATCAACTCTTTGTAATCAATGCAAAACCTAAGAGTACCATCCTTCTTCTTTACAAACAACATTGGTGCACCCTAAGGCGATACACTTAGCCTAATGTATCCCTTATCAAGAATTTCGCTAAGCTACAACTTCAGTTTCACCAAATCTAAAGTTCTTATCATGTAAGGTGCATTGGATGCTAGTGTTACTCTGAACATCAACTCAATAGAAAATTACACTTCCCTATGAGGCGGTAACTTTGAAATCTTTGTTGGAAATACATCCTGAAACTACTGGGAAACATGATATCTCTTTAAGACTTCAGCATCCTCAGCATACTTCCCTTTGTCACTATAAATATGAACTACAAAAAATACACATTCCTTCCTGCAACTACACTTTTCCTACATAGTTTTAACCATTCTTTCCAATGTATGATTCTTCTTTCCCTACAAGATTCTCCTTCCTCAATCATCATCCAGGCACTCAATAGCTTTATCATAGCAATATACCTTAGTCATGTGAATGTACAACCAACCCATTCCCAAAAGAATAATGTATGAACCCAGGAGACACATTTAGATCTGCTGATGTAGACATACCATTCAACTCAAATGCACAAGATATCACCCAATGATGAGCTATTTTCTTGGTCCTTGTATCCAACTACACCAACCAAGATTTTTCATGCACTTGTTTATTGAAGCAACACTTATCCACCGACTGATATAACTATAGTTAGATCAAGGTCAATCAAAATAAAAACAACTTGATCACAAAACTTACCTTCCATCTCAATAATAGATGTCAGATGGTTAGCTTGCATATTAACCACTACTGCATAAATCGGAGGAATACTCTAACCAACATCCCCAACTATCTATTCATCCTGAGCACTATAAATTTTAGGTCTTCCGCCCTAATGTTGTGGACAATCTCTCCTGCGATGCTCTCCACTATAAGCCCAACACTACAAAGGCTTCCTTCCATCACCTTTGTTCTGCTCCCCTGGCTGAGTCCCATGTCCTCTATAAATTGCATTGAATTGTTTTGTATGACACTACACTATCCTTATTACCTTCATCTTGAGGTCTTCCTCACTTCTTATCCCACTTTCCTTTAATCTCATCATTCCCCTTCCAATCACGCTTAGGGTCATACTTACACTAATATTTCTCATAAAAATGTTGCAACTTTCCAATGGATTCCTCCAATGAAAGAGACTCATCATACTTAACCCAATCCTTGAATGCTAAAGGAAACCCATTGATGAAACTTTGAACCTTTGTATTCTCATCCTTAAGATATGTCACATACCTCAACAACTCTGAAAAATTAGTCATATACTCTTCATCAGTCATAGAAACCATCTTGAAGTTGTAGAAATATTTTGCATTTCCGTCATAATATCCCTCTGAAAAGTACTTCTTCATGAAGGGTATTTTGAACTCATGCCAACTCAACTCCTCTATCCTAATGCCTCTAACATGCTTCACATCTTCCCACCTATTAACAGGCTAGAATGTACAACCAACAACAAGCGAATCTCCCTGTTGTAGAATCCCAACTAGACTATACATTGTTTGGTCTAGGAGTCCCATTCGGTATGTAGGCCCGCCTACCATGTTGTTGGTTGATGTTAGCCTCAGAAAAAGGAAGTGTTAGTTAATAGATAATGAATGGAAAAAAATGCAAGAAAATAACTTATGAACATCCAATAGAACAAATACCATGAATAGCAACATTGTAGCTTCAAAGAATAAACCTCAAGAAAATTATTATTATCAAGACCTCCAATGAGATTCACATACACATAAGAGATTAATTACTAATCGCTAAAAGGTTTGTGATTAATAACCATATAAACCATAAGTGACCTCACGGTTTGCAATGATATAATTCCAACATCAATAAAAACATTTACCAACATAGGCATAAGGTACGCATATCATATACCATCCATTTGTTACAAGAGAAATCCCATAGTGCAAGAAGACACAGGAGGAGATAGTACACCAAATATTATAGGAACTTTCAATTCATTAAGATGATAATATCCATGGCACTGTCATACAAGGTATTCATCATATCCATAAGTGGAAATTGATAATTTCTTCTTGCATTAACTAGAAGATCCTAAGTTCTCAAAACCATATACACCAAAATGAGTCCAAAGATGAAAGTCCCTTACAATCTGCCATTAGGTTATATTTATAGAAAAGAGGGTGAATCTTGGTCTACTCATGACTCCTTAACTACCTCATGAACTTTCATATTCCTACTAGACTCTACTCTATCCTAGTCTCTATTTTGTTATGCATAAAAAAACTTGTCCTATTCTAATAATTTAATAATAGATCGTTCAGGAAAATCTACATGCAATTTCTCCACAAGGTATGTGTGCCATAGCTTGTACTCAACTTCTACTTTGACCACCTTTTTCTGCTCTTCTCTATGTTTAATCAATCATTCAAGGGCATCAAGTATTACAATGCTCTTCTTGACCTTGATCTGATTTGACAGAGTTGGCAACTTGCTGTATATCCTCACTGGTGTTATCACGTACTAAGTAATGGTATCTTTCATCACATGCAAATTCTCCATAGTGGAAGCATGTCTAAAAGGATCAAGAAATGTCTGAATTTCATGTAGGACTTATTCTTGCTTCCTCACTTCTCTGACTGCTTCGATGGAAGGGAGGTTATGTACTTCAATTATAGATTCCAACCCACTCAGCAAATGCTTGTATGAAGCCAGAACCATGTCTACATCCTTTTCAAGCTTATCCTATTATTGGATCTTGATGTGAATTTGGACCTTGTCATTTTGGTGGTTATCCAATATTTTGTGGGGAGAGTTGTCGGTGCCCTTGGATATCTGATAGTCCACTCATGCATGTTTTAATAGTTGTGGTATCTTGTTTTAGCAGGGTTTTTGTCTCCTTAGTATCATATTTTAAGATTAGGAAAGATGATATAGTTTGATGCAACTTTAACATGTCTTCATAGACTACATCCATGACTTCTTCAAGAGTTGCTACCTCTTCTCTGATGGATGCTTGTAACTCTTTCATGCTTGATTGGGCTAGGCATGGATATTTATTCTCCTCCTCTAGCCTCCTCCTATATTCTTCTACTTTGGCAGCTCCTTTCTCAGAAGCATAGAACTTGCCTTAGAGATTTGCAATTTTTTTATTCATCCTGCTCACATTTAGCTCAGTTGTAGTTATGAAGGAGGTTCAATCTGATGAAATCATCTTTGGATTCATAGTGGCATCTAGGACGATCTCCTTTTAGTGGTCATGGATATTGGTTTTGCAGGGTTCCTTGCATAGTTGACCTGATCGAAAGTCATTCTGGTGAATTCCAATACCTCTTCCTCTGCCTCATCTAGAATGCCCAATTCTTCAAGTGGCAGGTGCCCACCAATAATGAGGGTGCATAGAGGAATATATAATGGATGAAGATTAACCTGTACTTCAAACTTTTGGTTTTTCTTCTATTGTTGGAGATCGATCTCAACTCTCTTGTTGAGGTCTTTTTTTTTCTTCTTCATCTCCTCTTCCTCTTGCTTTCTTTTATCTTCGTCATATTTTCTATTTTTTTCTTCTTTGATCCTTTTTCTCTTTCTCTCTCTCTCTTCATTTTCCTATTTTATTTTGAGCTCCACTTCTTGCCTTTTTTTCCTCTCTCACTCCTCCTCTTCTTGCCTTTTCCTGATTTCTTCTTCCTATTGCTTGTTCTTCTTTTCTGCCTCCTGTTCCCTTCATTATTCTTCTTCTTTCTTTAATTTTTCTTCCTCTTCCCGCTTTCTCTTCCTTTCCTCGTCATGTTGCTACTACTGGATATTCTTAGTTTCTTGGTCTCCTAATTTTTGTGACTGCTTCAACTATTCTTCCCTTTTCCTCCTCAGTTTTTGCTTCTTCCTAGCGAGGGTCACATTTCTTTCCTCCAAGGTTTCACTATGCTCATCTCCTTCTTGCTCATCTAAACTATATTATAATTCATCACCTTTATCTTTTCTTTGTTTTCCCCTATCTTTTGTTTCTATTTCTTCCTTTTGAGCAGGGTTATCCTAGCTTGAAAGCTTATGTTTTCTGGTGATTGCTTGACCTTCTCATCCTCTTTTTCATGTTGCTCACTTGGCCATAGTTCCTTGGTAGCATTATACCAATTTATGACTTTGTCTTCATGGCAATGTTTGTTGTGCGTGTATGACTAGTTGAAGTCTGCTTTCTTGCAGTTCGTTGCCACAATCCCCTTGGGGTCATAACTATTGTGACTCAGGTCCATAAAGTAGAATCCCCTCATCTCCTTAGCTTGTGTTTCTGCTTCCTTAAAACTCTCAATGGTATATGCCCCAATATTCGATGGAAAGGTAGGCCAAGTATTTTTGTTTCCTTTGTGTAGTGTTTTAGAGAAACATGTGATCATTTGGTAGCAAACTTCTTGCAACAACAACTTATCTATCAAAAACTTGGGGAGAGCATGAGGACGCATGTGTAAGCCTAAAACTCTGACAAAAGTGCCCTCTTGGATAGGAAACTATTCTGTTACTCTGATGATTATCTATTTAGCCCTATTGGACATATTAGGGGCCTCTTCTTCAAATACTAATTGGTGAAAAGGAGCGATGAATGATTCAAAGGTGGTTTCATGCATACCTTTATAGCCTCTATCCAAAAAAATCTTATTATGAAGATGAACGATGTCTAACACATCTGGGGTCCATATGTATCTCCATCCATCAAAATGGCATCTTGTACACACTGCATCTAAAAGGTATGATTCCATACAGAATTCCAATGAATGGTCCTTCTCTAGATTCTTTGCTACCTGTATGTTGGTCTTCAGTGATGAATAAATAATGCTCGCCCAGTTAAAAATAGTGCGCCTGGTAGAAACAATTTACATAATAAGTACCTAAGTCTCTATAAAGGTATCGATATCCAACCTTCTATATAATCGGTTCAATAATGCTGTCATGAGATGATAGAACTTCCTAAGGCCCTTTGGTCTATAAAATTGATTGGCCTTAACCCAGAACTTGGATGGTTCCTACCACTAATATTTTAGGATCTCTTTAGTTTCCACTGGGAAATCTGACAACCACCTATTATTGAAGGTCTCCTCTTTTATTGGTAATTTGTAGTAGGCAACAATGTTTTTGAAAGAAATGGCAACAAAAGCTTCTCCTTTGTGGCTCCTTATTACCCATCACCCTATATTGGTATTCTATAATATCCATTTGATGGTCTCTGCATACGAGAAGATAGGCAGATGCGTGGCCACTTTGTGAAACCAACACCTCTTGATATTAATTTATACTCTAAAATCCTCATAGTCCTCAGGAATGTTTTTCTTAGATAATTCAAAATATATATCAAACCATAATATTTTGGTGGTATTATTGATGTTACTTGCCATGTTCTAGTAGATTGGTGTGTTGGCCAATTTTCTCCTTAACTTGAAAAGATCCAGTCCATAGGGCTTGAAATGTTTTGTGCTTTCCTTTGTCCCTGTGGGATTTATCCCACTTTAGGACTAGATCCCATATGTTAGATTCATTATTTCCTATGGACTTCTTATCAAACCATCTATTGATTCAACTATGGTTTACAAAAAATTTCTCTCTAGCCTTCTATATTTCTTCCTCAAGTTTGAGTAGAGTGTCAATACAGTTTTGTATGGTAGGACAAGTTTACCTTGAGACTCTTGTGACAACTGGAGTGTAGGTAGGTACAATTTTGGTGGCAAGATGGCTTCTTTCCCATACACTAGGAAATAAGGGGAGGTCCCAAGAGATGGTTTAAGGGTGACATGGTTAGCCCATAGGGTGTTGTGTAAGGCATTGTGCCAGTTTCTTTGGTGTGACAACAAGGTTTTCTTAATAATGAGAATTAGGTTTTTGTTGGTGGACTCATCTCGGTCATTGCCTTAGGGATAGTAATTAGCTGAATGTTTCAAAATGATACCATTTTCCAAAGAAAAATCATATAACTTGAAATATGATAAATAAATAGTATTATCAATTAGGAGGGAGGTGGGAACACTTGAACTTGGCTATGATGTGTTGATTAATGAATGATATCACCTCTTGGTAATTGATTTGACATAAAGGAATAACTTCCACCTACCTTGTGAAGTAGTCCATGGACGTGAGTATATAACTATGTTTTCTTGATGAATGTGGGATGCCCTCTTCAATGACATCCAACCCCCACTGCTGAAAAGGTTCTTCCATTACTATAGATTGGAGTGGTGCGGCTAACCATGATTCCCTTACAGCGCATTTTTCATAGATTGAGCATTTTCGTACATATGCATGGGTATCCTTGAACAAGGTGGGCCAATAGAAACTAGCTCTCATAATCTGATGTGTTGTAGTGTCATCAACATAATGGCCACCCATGGGTCCTATTGAGGGTGCTAGACCCGCCAACATGTCATGGGATCTCCCCGATAAGAAGTCCCAATTAGACCTCAGACTATTTGGTGTAGGAGTCCCAGTAGTGGGTTGTATGGTAATGCCTTGACCGTGATTTTGCATAGAGACAAGTAAGATAACTCTGTTGGTAGCAAGGGTGTGACAGTTGTAGTAAGACAAGGAAGGTGCATGAATGGTTCTAACACACAGAGAGTTGGGTGAGTGCACCCCTTGGAAACCTGTGGTAGCACGTGGATTGGAAGGGAACACATGAGTGAAGATGCATCACAAACTGGAAATCAAGTTAGATAACAGCCAAAATTGATGGTTAAACCAATCAACACATTTCAGTAAGATTCATACATACTTATATAGAATAGTCCATACATGCATGCATAAGAAAACATATACATATACCATTTAGAGTAAACAATATAGCTGGAATACAATATGACATATGCATGAAACGTGATGGCTCTGTTATTTAAGAAGTGTAAGTTCTAGTCATACAATACATCCATGTCTAACCACTAGTTCTGAAAATGGAACGTTACAACCACAATCGCTTTCTCCTACAAAGAGATGTACTAGTTCTGCACAGTGGAGAAGCCAAGGCTCATTACAATATTGTCCAAGCTCCCTCTAAGGTAGTCTTATCGAAAGCTTGGCTGACCAAAATCCCATACAATGAGTTATGAGGTACTATTTATAGTAAAGAGTGGGGTGACCCTTGACATTACCCTTTAAGAGAGTTCATCTACCCTCATGACTCTTCATCTACTCTATGACTGTTACATCCAACTATCGACACTTCAACTTCCACTTGACAAGATGTTACATTACAATTCACATGTGCCAATGTGAGACAAAATGGCTTAAGAAAGCCATGCAAGACATCACTGACACTTGGTCCATTGTGGTGATACCAACTCTTTAACATACTTGTGATGGTGAAGGTCATGAGATGATGCCAAGCTTGGTCATCTATGATGGTGTGCATGCACTACATAGTGACATCTCGTTGAAGCAAACTCTTATCTATGTTGCATCTGGGTGCATTGGTATGGCTCCTTTGTCCGACTCATTTGATAGCATACACATGGTCTTATTTGGTGCAACCAAACTAGAAACATGTTCATGCATAGTGTATGTGTTGATCTCCAAACACGTACTGGTGGTCGTACGCATCAACTTGTCAAAACACATGTGCATTTCCAGTCATACTTGCTTCTTTTATTTACCTCAATGAGTGTGCCAAATGGGTTGGATCACATCCGTGTGCACAATGACATGCATGCTGCTAAATTTCCTTGCATGAGATCAACAACACTATTCACCTTATCTGCTTTGTGCTAGCTATTGGGATGAATATATAACTTGTACGGGTGCAATTTCATCCGTTTGTGCATGTTGTGCCCCCTATTGTAGCTGTCCCTGCTATAACTCGTTCTCTTGTCTATGCAGCTACTATTCTTCCTTGAGTTGTTTCTTGAGCACATGTAACTCCTTCTCTGTTCTGTTCTCTACCTTCACGTGATCTTCATGTCATGTTGTCACCTCATAGCCCTAGTCTCCAAAGTTTCTTTCATCACAAGTGGATCTGCTTGATCTTGCAACTTTGTTCCATCTCTACATTATCAATAGCCTTCCTCTTTTTTTTGTTGCATCTGGTATGTGACCTTTAGCTGATGTTCATGGTGTTGCTTGTTGTGATGTTGCTATTTTCATATATTGATGTCCTTGTCTACAAACAACTCAACGTCTTCATGGGTAGGAAAGTTCATAGACACCTAATCGACTACATCCCCAAGTGTGCTCTGAACGGTATCTTCTACTCTACTCTCATGGAAACCATTATACCTGTGTTACTGAGAGGAAGATGAACACCTGTGATACCTGGAGACATGGAAACACTCATGGCAAGAAATTTTTCGGTTGAAAACCAAAATGAACTTGAGAACTGACTTGCAACATACCTGTGTGATTGATCATGAAGGTTGCATAATTTCCATTGGGAGGTCGGGAGACTAACTGTCAAGACTTCACAAGGCACAGTCTGAGATATCAGGAAGCTGACTAGCTATTAGAACTATGTAATGCATATTCCAGCCTGGCTGTTGACTACTGGAATTGTGCAATGCAAAATCTTATCTAGCAATGATTGCAGGCTCAGTGACTGGATTGTGCAATTTTCTGGGCCAGCAGTCATTGTCCCTTAGAATTGTGTAATGCAAGACTAGAGGATAGTCAATGGGTAGAAATGTGCATTTCCTGAGAGGAAGACAGAGCCTTCCCTTTCAGGATTGTGCAATGTTGTCTTGGTGAGGAAGAGTACGGGCCAAGGCTATCCAGACCTGTCGACAAGCAACTGAAATCAAATGTGAATGTGAATCAATGGCGATAGTGAGTGTAAGAAAAAGTGAATGATCATGCATGCAAATGGTGAATGATAGATTTAGAAAATGGAACAACATGAGTTTCCAAATCGAAGATCATTCGTGAAAAAAAATTTCATGCATGCGACAGAAGTGAGATGTTAACAAAAGCTAAAACGGTGTTAGTACAAGCTAGTATTTATCAAAATGATAGCAAGCACTCACTGAAATCAAGCAGAAAACATTCATACGAAGTGAAACAAAAAAAGCACCAAAAATGCAACACAAGACATGGAAGGCAAGCTTACCCCAAAACAGTTGAGCTAAATGTGCCGACGACTCCTAGATGCGATGAGGGATGTTAGAGATGCAAGGTTAATGTGAGGAATGAGTTGTGTAGTGTCCAGTTCATGAGTTTTGATAAAATTGAAGATGTGACGCATATGCCACAAATCTAGGAAGAGAGACACTTGGTGGGAGGTTTCTGAAATGATCTTTACATGCAACCTCTAGCTGCTAAAAGTAGATCCCTGAGTCAAGGGATTCCTTTGCATGCTACCTTGGGAGAAGTAGCCTATGCATACAAATTGGTTTTGCTCGGTCCCAGAGGAAATTGGTCAGCTCAACCACACATGCAAGAGGTTGCTCAACTGCTGGGAGAAAATGCACGTTTTTAAAAGGGAGTTGGGCTCGCTGCCCAGGAGATTCGTGTAATTTCTAGGTAGAGAAACTGATTGCTGCCTAGTATTGCATAATTCCTAGACTGAGTAGCCCTATTGGGAGGAATTGCGCAATTTTCTGGATGAAGCTTGATTGGAAAATTTGCGCAATTCTGGAGCCCAATAGGTTGCCAGACAAAATTGCACAATTCCTTAAGGGAGTTTCTCAGCCTGTAGCTCGACCAAGTCTAGAGAAATAGCCAGTGAGGGGAATGAATCAATATATAATAAACAAGTTGTGTTTTTGCAATAGAAGCACTGAATCTTGTGTACTTGATCAAGCAAGACATGGTGCTGAGAAAGGTTGGTAGGGAGGCTCCAAAATGAAGCTAAAGCAAAATTTTGGAGGGTGGTTGTAGTTGCTACAACACTTGGCAACACACTGATAGAATTCCAGCTCTACGAATGGACCTTGTTTGTGAAAAAAAAGTCTAACACCTCTTGAGTTAGTGTTCAGTTCTTAGTTCGCCTTGGTTTCACACTGGCCTAATTGTAAGATATAGCATCTGCTAAACTCTTGGTTGATTAACACACATTCCAAGCCAAGGCAACACAATTGTTTCAATTTGGGTTGAGGGATATATTGGTGCACAAGAAATATAATCGTCGGAGTCTTAGTTTCATCTCTGGTGTTGCTCTGCTACTAGTAGGCCTGGACAGTACCTCGGCAGAGTCATGCAAGAACACAAGCATCGCTCTGCTACCAGCGAACCTAGTCAGTACCTGACGGAGTTACTTGTATCACCTATCTACATAGAAAGCCTTTCTCTTCTTTCACCTTATTCATTTTTCATTTTTTTTTTAATTTTCGCTTTTCATTTTTTCATTTTTTTCATTTTCACAATTGTGCATAGCAGTTATTCATTTTAGAGGCCGAAGATGGATCCTAAATTATTGAGCATAGAAGAGCTTGTTCCTTTAGAGAAGTAGTTTATCATATACCTCTCCCGTGCTTGTTAAGGTTTCCCCCCTCACCTTACTCTACTTGACTAAGCTGACAAAGGTTAACCCAAAAACAACTGACTAGAGTAGGCATCACTAGTTAGCACGCAGGTATTGTGTTTTCACCAAGGTTCACTTCAAAGAGTACATATTTTCCATCAATGTATCATGGAATAAAGATAACAAGTTCATAATGCATAGGTAGGATGACAGATAACCAAGTCGTGATAGCAGTACAAGGCCTCTTGTACTTTACCCAGCTTATCTCAAGAGTCACATATGGTAATTTCATGCAAAACTAACATACGAACAAAACAAGAAAACAAACAACAAAGCAAAGAAGAAGTAGAAGCAGATGTGAAAGCAAAGCAAGCAAGCAAACAAGCAAGCAGAAAAACAAACAAAAAAAACAAGTAAGCAAACAAGCATACAAGCAAACCAACTGAAAGCAAACACTACTCCTACTCCTAAGCTAATGGTGCATGGGCCCGATCACATGAAATGATATTTCCAATGCAGCCACTGGTGCATTGGTTGACCCATATTGGTGAAGGCTTGGTTTGTGAGCAACCTAGTTGTGCAAAACAAAAAGCAAGAAAGATATGGCAATGAAGACAAACACACTTTATGTTTAAAAGTGTCCACGGGAGATAAGTGAGTGCAAGTGCATGACGAGTAGTCTTTGGAATTATCATGATGTTGTGTGAAACTACATGCAGCTTTGAAGCATACGCATACTTTTGAATGTGACATGCAAGCAAACAAAAGAAACAAAGACAACTTGTGTCATTCACGTGCCCTTGCGATGTAAGATTCCTCCAATGCACAAGTGATTGGATCATGTAGTTCAAGTGGAGGAATTATGATCTGTGTGTGAGATTGAACTTCAATGCATATAAATGAGCGATGGGGAGCCTTGGGTGATTGAAAAATTTCCTAATTGGAAGTCAAACTAACCCCAAGAGAGTGATGTTCTGACATAACAATCAAATCGAACTGAAGTGACTTAATAATCTTGGGTGTTTCAACTTCATCATTAGATAGATCATCATAAACTGGTGGCTTCGAAAAATCAACTGTGATAGAAACATGATTGTGATCGAATATGTGAGTAAATGGATCACGAAAACCACGATCAGAAAAATCAATGATTTCATCGGCATCCTCATGATCTGATGAATCAAACAGAGGGGTGGATGAAGATACACATGCGAAATCATGGATGGTAGGTTCACCAAAGATGTTAGGAAAGAATGGAGGAGGCTCAGACGAAAGGGAGTTATCCTTCGCTGAGTGTTGATGCTCAAGCTCCTAATCATACTATTCATGAATGATAGCGCATGTTGGTTGTGCAACACCAACCTCATTAGTGGCTTGATCCTCATTCACAACAAGTGTAGAGTCCAGAATGGAAGAAAACAAGATAGTATCATCTTGAGGATTAGCCAAGTACGAAGACGGAGGTTGTGGAACAAAATGCATGTGACAACTCGATGGACTCACAACCAAATATGCGTGAAAATTAAGTGAAGTGATGTTGGGAGAATGTAACAGCTGAACAGGTGTGTCAGCATGATCTTCAACATCACTCTGCAATTGTGGAGTTGTTTGATGAAGGGATGGCGAATAGTCACTTGTGACAGTGATGATATCCGTCTGCGATTGCGTAGCTCCATCGTTGAAGAATACTGAATGAGGCTTGATTTCGAACTTCTTGTTGGGATGAGAAAATTTCTTAACATAGTACTCGAATCGGTCCCAAAGATAGAAAATTTTCATATGGCTCTTTGGAGCTTGAAACTGCAAATCACGGAAGCGTTGCCAAAAATCCACAGTCGATTCATGCAAAGCTTTCCATTGTTGTAATAGTTTTGGGTCAATATTGTGTGGATCAAAATGATAGAAAGTGTCTTCAATGAGATCACAAAAGTTCTCAAGTGAGTGCACGTTGTCAGCCAGTAGGCTGCACAACCATCAATGTGGAGATTAGCGAAGTGTGTATGCAAGTAGCAAGTTGGTCTGTTCATTAGAACATCCATCTTCCTCATGAAGCATGGAAAGAAAGTCATGTAAGAACTCAGGCCAGGCCACTTCACCTTCACCATCATACATGTAGGTGGCCAAGAGATCAAAGAACTCCCTTGTGATGGTTGTTATAAAATTATATATTACAGAGCAATGGAACACATAAAATATTGCATAAATATAAACATAGAAAACACATAAAACAAGAGAGACACAGATTTACATGGTTCACCCAATTTGGGCTAAGTCCATGGAGAAACAACTATTCCTTCCTTTTATATTATCCAGCAAAATGAAGAGATACAACCTACAGCAGATCCGTTATAATTACCTCTTTTCTCTCACACAATCTCCTCTCTCTTCCTCGCTTTGAATACAGATCTACATAGACACAATACAATTCCTTCATATATAGCGAGGGGTTTCCTTCTAGGGAAAAAAACCCTAAATTAAACATAACTTCTACCATCATATATTTGCCTAATGAATGGCCCAGATTGACTACAAAATTACAGCATTTTACAAGGCAATTTTACATCTATTTTTAACTTTGGGGGCACTGCCCCCGATCCCCCGCCAGGGGGGGGCTCCAAATAATCGTCGTCATCCCCCCTGGACCCCCTTGGTGGTGTAAAATGTACAGGTGGCATTGCCACCACATTACGAAATGGGGTCCAATGTGGCGATATCTCTAAATAAAGAAGATAATCAGGCTCCACACCCAATAATCTCCCACTTGTAGACCGATTATAACAACTCCACCGCTGCTTCATTTGTTGGAAAATGGCTCCACTTTGGACCTGGTTGTTTCTCATCTTCTTCATTATACTTGAAGACCAATTGAAACTAAGAAGAATCTCATATTCTCCCTAGTTACAACTTTTGTTAACATATCTACAGGATTCTAGCTAGTGTGTATCTTTTCCAACTTCAACTATTCATCTTCCAACACTGACCATATGAAATGGTACTTGAGCTGTATATGTTTAGTCTTGGAATGAAATGAAGAGTTCTTTGCAAGATGTATGGCACTTTGGTTGTAATTGTATAACATTCCTAACTCCTGCTTCTTACCTAATTCATCTAGAAATCTTTGTAACCAAATAATTTCTTTACTAGCCTTTGTAGCAGCAACATACTCTGCTTCCATTGTTGAGAGTGAAACAACAATTTGCAGTTTTGAAACCCAACTGATAGTTGTTCCACCTATAGTAAACACATACCTTGTTGTGCTCCTCCTGTTATCTCTATCACCTGCCATATCTTCATCAATATATCCTTATAGAACAATTTTTGAACCACCAAAGCATAATGCTTGATTTGTGGTACCTCTCAAATACCTGAGAATCCACTTCACTGCCATCCAATGTTCTTTTCTTGGATTGTTCATGTACCTACTTACAACTTCCACTACATGTGCATGTTAGGCCTTGTGCAGACCATTGCATATGTTAAGCTTCCAACTGTTGATGCATATAGAACTTTAGGCATATAATCCATTTCTTCCTGAGTCTTGGGACACATTTCATTAGTTTGAAATGGCTAGCCAATGGTATACTAACTAGTTTTGCATTCTACATATTAAATATTTTTAACACCTTTTCTATGTACTCACTTTGAGACAATGTTAATTTTTTTCCTATCTCTAGTTATTCTCATACCAAGGATTTGTTTTGCAACACCCAAATCCTTCATTGCAAATGTGTTTGCCAATTTTCTTTTGAGCACATTTATTTCCTACATGTTAGAACCTGCAACAAGCATGTCATCTACATACAATAAAAATATAATATAACTACCATCATTTTGCCTTTTGAGATAAGCACAATGATCAGAGTGACATCTAGTATAACCTTGTTCAGACATAAACCTGTCAAATTTTAGATACCAATGCCTTGGAGCTTGTTTTAAGCCATGCAAGCTCTTCTTCAACCTACACACTAGTTTCTCCTTCCCTTTGACTTCATATCCTTATGGCTGCTACACATATATCTCTTCCTCCAAATCCCCATGGAGAAAGGTTGTCTTTACATATAACTTCTCAAGATGAAAATGTTCAATTGCTACAAGATTTAAAATAGTTTTGATTGAAGTCATTTTAACAACAAGAGAAAATATATCATCAAAGTCTATACCCTTTTTCTGTGCAAACCCCTTCACCACAAGTCTAGCTTTATACCTTTTCTACCTTGATCTTCTTCCTTCAGACTGTAAACCCATTTATTCTGCAATATTGTTTTACCTACAGGCAACTTGAGTAAGTCCCAAGTCTGGTTATTTTCTAAGGACTCCACTGCTTCTTTCATGGCTTGCTCTCACTTCTTCCTAGTTTCTACTTGCATTGCTTCATCATAACATTCTGGTTCACCAAAATCAGTCAACAATACATAATATAATGAAGGAGAGTATCATTCATTGATTCTACTTATCCTGGTAGATCTTCTAACACCATTTTCAGGTGTTTGAGGTGCTTGTTCCTGTTGTGGCTGTTGTTGTTGTTCTAACTGTTGATCATTATGATTTTCAGGCACCTTCACCTTTTTTCTGATCTCATCAAGCACTGTGTATTCTCTATTTTCTTTTTCTTGTTTCTTTTCCTGTGTCTGATCCTTATACGTAACCTTTCCATTGAATATGAAATCTCTGCTTCTAATGATTTTTTTTCATAATCATTAGAGTGATAACCAAAATCATTAACACCATATCAAATAAAGGTACATTTCCTTGATTTTTCCTCAAACTTCGTTCTATTTTCTTTATTAATGTGGACAAAGGCTTCACAACCAAAAGTATTTAAAAATGAGTAGTCTACCTTTTTACCTGTCCATGCCTCCTAAGGAATACCACCATCCAAGGAACTTGAAGGCACTCTATTTATTAGATAAACAATAGTATCTACTGCATCTACCCAAAATTGTAAAGGAAATCCTGCATGCAATCTCATGCACCTTACACGCTCCATCATTGTCCTGTTCATCCTTTCTGACACACCATTTTCTTGTGGTGTTCCTGGAACTATCTTCTCTTTGCGAATTCACTCTTATTTTCTTTCCAAAATCTGAGGAATCTAAATCTCTTATGTTTTCCATAAACACAATTCTCACAAAATTTTAAATCAACATGCTTCAAACCTAGCAACAAATTTCTTGAGTGAAGAATCTGCATCCCCTTCTCACTCATATGCCCAAGCCTATGATGCTACAATGTCATATCTTCTCCTGTAGAGGTTAAAGTATTAACAAAATTAGAAACACCATTGCACAAATACAAGGTACCAACCTTTTCTCCTTTTGCTATTAGTAGGGCTCCTTTAGTGACCTTCCAGGTTTTATCTATAAAAGTAGTTATACAAAATTCACCTCCCAACTGCCCTGTTGAAATTAGATTTTTCTTCAGATCTGGAACATGCCTTACCTCCTTCAATATCCATTGATTTCCGTTCTATTGTTTTATGAAAACTATACCCATTCCAATGATTTTACAGGGTTTATCATCACCCAATCGAACCTGACCAAAATCTCCTTGAACATAATCATGAAAATGTTTCCTATCAGGTGTGGCATGGAATGAGGCCCCTGAATCTACCACCCAGGCATCAATAATATTTTCTAATGAAAGAATCAAAGCATCTTGCAACACATCACCTATCACATTCCCTTCATGATTGTTTTCCTTTTGCGCATCTCCTTCTTTTCCCTTCCAAGACTTGCAGTATTTCTTCAGGTGTCCTTTCTTCCTCCATTTCTAGCACACTATCCCCGATCTAGACTTGGATCTTCCTTTCCTTGACTTACTGTGATATCCTAGGCTCTTTCCTCTTTCCATTTTTCTTCCCCTAGTCTTTGCATTCAAAGAATTACCTTATGTCTCACCGGAGCTTTTTCATTGCATTTCCTCACTAAGGATTCCACTGACAACATCATCAAACTTTAAAGTACTAGATCTAGAGACTGAGTTACTAATGGCTATAAATAAACCATTCCTACTTTCTAGCAATGAGCACAAAAATAAAAGAGCCCTAACTTCATCATCAAAAGTTACTTCTACAGAATTTAGCAGACTGGTAACTGTATTAAATTCATTTAAATGATTAGCAATAGATCTACCTTTTGACATCCACATATTAAATAAATGCTTCATAAGAAATACCTTATTTGAGGCCGAGGGTTTTTCATATAGTTTGGTCAATGCTGACATTAAACTCTCTGTTGTCATTTCCTTTGAAATATTAAAGGCTACCGACACTGCTAGGCATAGCCATATCGTTCCAAGTGCCTTTCTGTCGAGAATATCTCATTTTGTGTTTGTCATACTCGTCGGCTTCTTTGTCTTTTCACTCAATGGTAGGTACAGATCTTTCTGATACAAATAATATTCCATATTCATCTTCCACAACTAGTAGTTTTTGCTGTTAAATTTTTTTACCCTAAACCTACCATCTTTTGCCATTGCTCCCACTCGAACCAAGAACCCTTCTCTCCTACGAGTTTATCAGCTAAATAGACCTTTGGCTCTGATACCAGTTGTTAGAAAATTGTATATTACAGATCAATGGAACATATAAAAATATTTCAGAAACATAAGCACAGAAAACACATAAAACAAGAGAGACACAGAGATACGTGGTTCACCTAGTTTGGGCTACGTCCATAGAGAAACAACCAGTCCTTCCTTTTATATTATCCAGTAAAATGAAGAGATACAACTTACAGAAAATCTTCTGTAATTCCCTCTTCGCTCTCACACAATCTCATCTCTCTTTCTCACTCAGAATATAGATCTACATAGACACAATACAATTCCCTCATATATAGCGAGGGGTTTCCTTCTAGGGAAAAAAAACCCTAAATGAACGACCCATATTGACTACAAAATTACAACATTTTACAAAGAAATTTTACATCTATTTATAGCTTTGGGGGAATTGTGCCCCCTGGCGGGGGGTCTTGAAATAATCATAGTCACCCCACCTGGACCCCCCTTACGGCATACATTTTACCGGCGGCAACATGAATTAGGGTTCAATGTGGTGATACCTACAAATAAAGAAGATAATCAGGCTTCACACCCAACAATGGTGACATCTTTGTGATTCAAAAAAATCATGGAAGGAGAAGAGTGCAAGAATCTATGATAGATATGAAAAGGTTCAAAATAGGATGAGAGGACACAGCTTGTCATCTGGCCCTCCTTATAGTGCCAGAAATGTTGATGGTGTTGGACCCGCCAACATGTCACAGGATCTCCCTAGTAAGAATTCCCAATTAGACCTTAGACGATTTGGTGTAGTAGCCCCAACATTGGGTTGTATGGTAATGCCTTGACTACTATTTCGCACAGAGGAAAGTAAGATAAATCTGTTGGTAGCAAGGGTGTGACAAATGAAGTAAGCCAAGGAAGGTGCATGAACGGTTCTAACACTCGGAGAGTTGGGCGAGTGCGCCCCTTGGAAACCTATGGTAGCACGTGGCTTGGAAGGGAACACACAAGTGAAGATGCATCACAAACTAGAAAGAAAGTTAGCTAATAGTCCAAATTGATGGTTAAACCAATCAACACATTTTAGTAAGATTCACACATACCTATACAGAATAGTCCATACATGCATGAGTAAGCAAACATATACATATACCATTTAGAGTAAGCAAGATAGTTGGAATACAATGAGACATATGCATGAAGCATGTTGGCTCTGTTATATTAAGAAGTGTAAGTTCCAGTCATACAATACATTCATGTCCAACCACTAGTTCTGAAAGCGGAAAGTTACAGCCACAAACACTTGCTCCTCTAAAGAGATGTACTAGCTCTGTGCAATGGAGAAGCCAAGGCTCGTTACAATACTGTCCAAGCTCTCTCTAAGGTAGTCTTATCGGAAGCTAGGCTGACCAAAAGCCCATACAATGAGTTATGAGGTACTATTTATAGCAAAGGGTGGGGTGACCCTTAACATTCCCCTTTGAGAGAGTTCATCTACCCTCATGACTCTTCATCTACTCTATGACTGTTACATCCAACTATCGACACTTGAACTTTCACTTAACAAGATATTACATTACAATGCACATGTGCCCATGTGAAACAAAATGGCTTGAGCAAGCCATGTAAGACATCACTGGCACTTAGTCCGTTGTGGTGAGACCAACTCTTTGACATGATTTTGATGGTGAAGGTGGTGAGCTAATGCCAATCATGGTCATTTGTGATGGTGTGCATGCACTCCATGGTGACATCTTGCTAAAGAGAACTCTTGCCTCTGTTGCATCCGGATACATTGGTATGGCTCCTTTATTTGACTCATCTGATAGCATGCGCATAGTCATCTTGTGATCCAGGTGGATCTTGGTGGCCACTTGCCAAGTCCACCTGGACCCCCACCATTTTTTCTCTCAGCATTTTCAGTTTCTTTAATGATAACACAACTTACTATTTTTAGCATTTTTTCGGATCCTGAACTTTTGGAGCCATTTTGAGGCCCTAAACGACGTTTTTTGGGAAATCTAGGGACAACATGGGTCCATGGACCCATGTTTCCCTTCCCAAAGTGGTAGTGCTTGGATATATCTTTCTAACGAGCTATTGTACACGTCAAACGGAGATCGTATGCCAATGTTACGACCCCGGGAAGTTGATGCACCAATTTACCCAAACGGGGCCCACAGTTTGGTGTTTCATCTTCTAGGGTTAGGTTTTGGAATGTTAAGGGTTTTCCACTATTTCTCAAAAATAAATAGGCCTTTGAGCCTCATTGTCACATAGTTCTTAGGCATGTAGCCACCACATCTCTTCTCAGAGATAAGCTACCATCGCCCTAGCTGGTTTCTTTCCATTACTATTTGTAAGCATATTTCAGTATTTTACATTAATGAAATGAAGTATTGTTTCCACTACATATTTGTGTTTATGGTTATCTCTGTAATTTGTTGCATTCCTGTTTAAGTCCGGATCAGTGGTATCAGAGAGGTCTGCTTTTTTTTTTTTTTTTTTTGCATGTCCCCAACGAGGTTGGGATATAAGGAGTTAGGGCTTGAACTGGTCAAACCTTTGCAAGACCAGCCTCACAAATCCTGATGGCCTCCCATGGCGGATGAAAAGAAAGATGAGGGGGCAGGAGATCCTATCAAAATCTTGCTTGAAGAAGCCCTCGAGTGACAACGGAATGCGATGATGGATATCTTTACCCAAATCCTTTAGCGGCTACCCAGAAGCGACACATCGGCTTCCAGTAGCTACTTTGGAAATGCCATGCCCTTTAAGGTACAAGTTAATTTTGAAATCCCCATATTCAAGGGTCAGATAGACGCAGATGCCATAGATAAATGGTTAAATATGCTAGAGGGTTATTCTTCTATTCATGATTTTTTGAGTCGGGAAATGATTGTTTTCGTTCTTCTCAAAGCAGCCCCCCACATCAAGGATTGGTGGGAAACCTACTGCGAGCATAAGGATGAAAGTACCGGCTCACTATTTTCAGCCACACCCACCTGGAATTCATTCCGGGATGCCACCAAGGAGCAGTACTACCTTGTCGGAAGCTATGAGGATGAATACATAAAGTGGACCACGCTGCGACAGGGAAGGGACCAAGACATGTCGGAGTTCACCAATATTTTCCATACCCTTCACAGAAAGTTAGGTATCTGTAGGTTTTAACCCTATATAGAAATTACCTACATACAAATTCTAAAACAAAGAAAATAAACAATGCGAGAGCATAACACATAAAACACATATGCACAGATATTTTCCCCTGGATCCTAAAACCGAGACTACCAGCTTGATTTTTCATTATGTTCCTTTCAATGTTACAATACATATTTATACATGCCAAAGCATTCAATACCATGGACCGAAAACCATCG
>APFE030153400.1:84189-118568 GCA_000404065.3 Pinus taeda
CTACTGCCCCCCCTGTGACCCCCCCGCTGCGCAATCAACACAATGAAGGGGGGGCTCCGCCCCCCCTCTAACCCCCTGATTCACTACGTAGGTTAGTCATGGAAAGAATATAACACAACCCAACAGTATCAAGGATTCGGAGCAGCATTTGATACTCAAATACAGTGGCTGCCTGCACAAGTACATCTAGGAAGAAATAGAATACCTAAACATCTCCTTGCTCGGCATAGCATACCAATATGCCGTCAAGGTCGAGCAAAAGTTTAAACAAAAGAAGTAAGACTTTGGGTTTGCGAATCCAAAGCAAGGGAAAGGTGCCCCTAAACCATAGAACAAAGGACAATGCCAAGGCGAGGCAGCCCAAGACAACCCACCAAAGCTGCAGGCAAAGAATAGCGCCACGAAGCCGAAAAAGGACACAGGAAAATGGTGTGAGTTCCATAAGAGCTCCATTCACAACACAAGTGAGTGCCAGGCCAAGCAGTCACTGGTGGCTGAGCTAAAGGTTTTAGAATCAGATTCATTTTCCAACTCTGAGTTAGAACCTGACAAGGGGAATGACAAAGGGAAGCAGATCATTGATGAGGATCCCAATGCCACTGTTGCTACCGCCAAGATCCAGAAAAATGAACCCGAAGATCCAGAGGAGGAGGAGCATCATTTCCACTCCCAGATGTGGGTAAAAGGCTCCCCGCTACAGTTCATTGTCGATAACGGGAGCCAGAAGAACCTCATTTTGATAGAGGTCATGAAGCGGTTAGGCTTACTGACCACAGCACATCCACAACCATACACCATCAGGTGGCTTCACCAAGGACGGATCTTCGCATGAGCCAGCAGTGTCGCCTTCCATACAACATCAAGCCCTTCATGGATGAGGTATTGTGTGACATTGCTCCCCTTGAAGTTTGTGATGTATTATTAGGACAACCATACTTGTGGAAGCAACATGCTATGTATGAATCAAGGCCCCGTGCTATTATTATTACATTGGTAAATAAGTTGCACATGATACCAGAGGTAGCAACGCCTACTGCCATCTCTTTGATTACTGCAAAAAAATGCAGTAAGCTCATTTCCAAAGCCAGGAAATTTGTTTTCCTGATGATACACCCTCAAGGAAAGAAGAAGACAGTGGCCACGACCTCTAAATAGGGCCCCTCCGCACGACAAATACAAATGGACAAGGTCGTGGAGGAGTACGAGGACATCTTCACCTCCCCCGTAGGGGTTCCTCTGCACTGTCAAGTCAAGCACTCCATCGATCTGACCCCAGGTGTGTTGCTACCCAATGGACCAATTTATCAATGCTCCATTCTAGAGAACGATGAAATCAAGAGGCAGATTCAGGAGCTCCTGTAGAAAGGTCACATCCATCTGAGTTCATCACCTTGTGGGAGCCCGATCGTGTTGGTACAGAAGAAGGATGGGACTTGGAGACTCTGTATTAATTATCGGGCGTTGAACAAGATCACTGTCTGTAATAGGTACCTGATCCCGTAGATTGATGACCTCCTAGACCACTAAAGGGGACGAAATATTTCAGCAAGATCAGTCTGAAGTCATGATATCACCAGGTACCAACCGAACCCTCTGATGTGTGGAAGACAGCCTTCAAAGCCAAGGAGGGCCTTTTCGAATGGTTGGTTATGCCTTTCGGATTGACAAATGCTCCTACAAACTTCATGAGGCTAATGAATGACATCTTGCGGCCATTCACCAACTCATTTGTAGTGGTATACTTGGATGACATTCTGATCTTCAGCCAGAGTTGGGAAGAGCACCTCCACCACATCCGACAGGTTCTCCAAACACTGCGGCAACACAAGCTATGTGCCAATTTGGAGAAATGCACTTTTGGCATGACCCAGGTTCAGTATATGTGATACATTATTGATGAATAGGGGGTGCATGTGGATCCAGCCAAGATCCAAGTCATTCGGGATTGGCCATCACCAACCACTCTGACAGAGCTCCACAGCTTTCTAGGTCTTGCTAACTTCTACCGCAGGTTTGTGTTGGAGTTTTCTCATATCACTTGGCCCTTGAGTTAGGTCACCAAGGGAGGAGCGAAAGCAAAATTCTTTTGGTCTAAATCTCAAAAAAAGTCATTCATAGAGTTGAAAGATCGCCTCTGCATGGCACCAGTGCTTGCATTACCAGATTTACATCAACCTTTTGAGGTCCAGACAAATGACTTTGACTATGCTATTGGGGCAATCCTTACTCAACATGGGCATCCAGTGGCATATCACAGTGAAACACTTTCGGACACAGTTCGGAAGTATCCCACTTATGATAAAGATATGTATTCCATTGTGCAAGCCTATCGACAATGGAAGCATTACATTTTGGGGCAGGAAATGGTCATCCACATAGACCACCAACCCCTGCAGTTCATACAGATCCAAGGGAAATTGCAAAATGATCGCCATCAGAAGTGGTCTACATACCTGCAACAGTTCCACTTATATATCAAGTATAAGAAGGGCAGCACCAATAATTTTGCAGATTGCCTCAATCGACCACCGATCATGGCATTAACCACTGTGCTCAACTCTTGTGGGCACGAGACTTCTAATTGGCCACTTCTCTACAAAAGCGACCCAGAATTCGACCACACATACCAGAAACTCTTGGCGGGTCGACATGCTCTAGATTTTCACCTCCAGGATGCCCTGTTATGCCACCTGGGTCACCTTTGTGTTCCTTCAATTGAGCATTCCAAGATGATTTTGGAAGCACACTACAGTTGGGCTATTGGGCATTTCTGGGTCGAGAAAATAATGGCATTACTGCAAAAGTATTTCTATTGGCTGAACCTTCGACAGGATGTTGGGAAGTACATTAGATCATGTACCACTTGTGCCATTTCCAAACTGACCATCAAGAAGCAAGGCCTCTATGCCCCGTTGCCTACCCCTAGTCGACCTTGGGAATCCATTTCCATGGATTACATGTCAGGCCTTCCTTCCACTAAGCATAGAAATGACTGTTTTTTTGTGGTCATTGACAGGTTCTCGAAGATGGCCATTATGGCGGCCTGTAAGAAGAATATCACAGCAGAATCCACTGCTAAACTCTTCTTTGAACGAGTGTGGGTGCACTTTGGGATCCCATAGTCTATCATCTCAGATCAGGATACTCGATTGCTTAGTACATTTTGGTCCAGTCTCTGGTCAATGTTGGACACCAAACTCACTAAATCCACAAACTTCCATCCTCAAACTGATGGCCAGACAGAGGTTGTCAATAGGATGATTGTTCACATTCTGCACATGTACAACTCAAAGCATCCACGCACATGGGACAAGAGCCTCCCCTATGTTTAGCACAGCTACAACCGAACTCTTCACAGCTCGACTGGCCATAGCCCTTTTCAGGCGGGCTTGGGATTCCAGCCACTATGCCCCATTGATGTGGCCATGCCACTTGCAGCTACTCACATAGATTCGTCTCATGTCCAGTCCGAAACAGACAAGGCAACCAACTTCATTGAGCACATCCAACATATTCGCCAGCAGGTCCATGACATTCTAGATAAATCAAATGCCAAGTACAAGCAGCGACACGATCAACATCGGGTGCCACACAAGTTTCAGGTGGGCGACAAATTCTAGTTGCATTTGCAAAAGGAACACCTTACTGGAGCCTATCGGAAACTGAGACCACTCCAATATGGTCCTTATACCATTACTAAGGTTGTGGGAGACAATGCATTTGAGCTTAACATTCCCCCATTCCTTGGCCTGCACCCAGTGTTCAATGTGGATCGCCTTCGGCCATACTTTCCACCATTGCTAGACACATTTGATATTGCAGAACAACTCACACCCACATAATTAAATCCAGATTGCATGGAACAAGCTACAACTGATCGGATCATGGACACACAGATCAAGAACACTTGCCAATAAGATATCCAAATGTATCAAGTTGTCAAAGTAGGCCAACTCCTTCACTAGGGCAAGTGGCTCACTAGGGACCAAGTTCAGCAAAACTTTCCTCATCTCATGGAGGAACTCAACGCAATGGGGACCATTGCTTCCTAAGGGGGGAGGAATGATCTAGGTGGATCTTGGTGGTCACCTACCAAGTCCACCTGGACCCCCACCATTGTTTCTCTCAGCATTTTCAGTTTCCTTAATGATAGCACAACTTACTATTTTTAGTAGTTTTTCGGGTCTTGAACTTCCGAAGCTGTTTTGAGGCCCTAAATGACGTTTTTTGGGAAATCTGGGGGCAACATGGGTCCATGGACCTATGTTTCCCTTCCCAAAGTGGTATTTCTTGGATAGATCTTTCTAACAAGCTATTGTACACGTCAAACAGAGATCATATGCCAAAGTTATGACCCCGAAAAGTTGATGTACCAATTTACCCAAATGGGGCCCACAGTTTGGTGTTTCATCTTCTAGGGTTAGGTTTTGGAATATTAAGGGTTTTCCATTGTTTCTCAACAATAAATAGGCCTTCAAGCCTCATTGTAACACAGTTCAGAGGCATGTAGCCACCACATCTCTTCTCAGAGATAAGCTACCATCACCCTAGTTGGTTTCTTTCCATTACTGTTTGTAAACATATTTCAGTATTTTACATTAATGAAATGAAGTATTGTTTCCACTGCATATCTGTGTTTATGGTTATCTCTGTAATTTGTTGCATTCTTTTTTAAGTCCGGATCATCTTGGGTGCAACTAGACCAGAAACATGTTCATGCATAGTGTATGTGCTGATATCCAAACATGTTCATGAGCATCAACTTGTCAAAATACATGTTCAGCTCTAGTCAGACTTGCTTCTTGTCTTTGCCTTGGTGAGTGTTCCAAATGGGTGGGACCACATGCGTGCGCAAAATGACATGCATGTTGATGAATTCCCTTGCATGTGATCAACAACACTACTTACCTTGTCTACTCCATGTGAGCTTGTAAGATGAATATATAAATTGTACAGGTGCAATTTCATCCATCTATGCATGTTGTGCCCCCTGTTGTACCCATTCCTACTGCAACTCATTCTCTTGTCTATGCAACTCATGTTCTTCCTTGAGTTGCTACTTGAGCACATGCAACTCCTTCTCTGTTATGTTCTCTTCCTTCACATGATCTTCATGTCATGTCATCACCTCATAGCCTAAGTCTCCAAAGTTTCTTTCATCACAAGTGGATTTGCTTAAGCTGCAATTTTGTTCACCTCTATGTTGTCAACAACCTTCCTCTTGCATTCGTTGCATCTATTATGATGCCTTGAGTTGTTGTTCATGGTGTTGCTTGTTGTGATGTTGCTTATGTTATATCTTGATGTCCTTGTCTACAAATGACTTGATGTCTTCGTGGGTAGGCAAGTTCATAGACACTTGATCGACTACATCCCCAAGTGTGCTTTGAACAATGTCTTCTACTATGCTCTCCTGGAAACCATTGTACATGTGTAATTGAGAAGCAGACGAAAACCTATGATACCTGGAGACATGGAAACAGTCATGGCAAGCAATTTGTCAGTTAGAAACCAAAATGAAATTGAGAACTGACTTGTAACATACCTATGTGACTCATCATGAAGGTTGCAAAATTTCTGCTTGGAGGTCGAGAGACTAACTACCAAGACTACGGAAGGCACAGTTTGGGCTATCAAGAGGCTGATTGGATGTTGGAAATGTGCAATGCATAGTCCAGCCCAGAAACTAACTTTTGGAATTGCATAATGCATAATCTCAGCTAGCAATGGTTGCAGGCTCAGTGACTGCATTGCACAATTTTCTAGGCTAGCAGTCACTTTCCCTTAGAATTGCGCAATGCAAGAGTGGAGGATAGTCAATGGGTAGAAATGCACATTTCCCGAGAGAAAAATAGAGCCTTCCCTTTCAGGATTGCGCAGTGCTGTCTTAGTGAGGTAGAGTACGGGCCAAGGTTGCCCAGACTCGCTGATGGGAAACTGAAAGTGAATGTGAATGTGAATGCATGGTGATATTGAGTGTAAGCATAAGTGAATGATGATGCATGCAAATGGTGAATGATAGATTCAGAAAAAAGAACAACATGCATGTAGGTGAGGCGAGTTGCCGAATCGGCAACCGTTCGTGAATTTTTTTTTCATGCATGCAACAGCAGTGAGATGTTAATGAAAACTAAAACGGTTCTAGTACAGGCTAGTATGTATCAAAATGACAACAAGTGCTCACTGAAATCAAGAAGACAACATTCATATGAATAAAAACACAAAAAGCGCCAAAAATGCAACACATGACATGGAATGCAGGCTTACCCCAAAACAACTGAGTTGAATGTGTCGATGACTCCTAGATGCAATGTGGGATGTCAGAGTTGAAAGGTTGTGTTGTGGCCAACAACAACCCCCCTCTTATTTAGTTTTATTACTAATACTAAATAAGTGGAGACCCTTTATCCAAAAAAGAATTAGTACTTGTATTCTTTTTTAAATAAATCTTACTATCATAAACTTAGGAGAATACCTGAAAAATAAAAAAGGACTTAAGTTTTATGATAAGTTTGAACAAAACCATTCTTTCAATAAAGAGTGTCGCATTGTAGAAAGGTAATGGATGCCATCCTACAAACAGAATCCTAATATTATGAAATCACGATGCAAAATCACGCACGGAAGGCACACATCACATCACATGCCTCAAATATCACTTAAGGTGAAATGCCTCAATCCGTCGATATGCGATGGTGTCTCACAAATCGCTTTTCACAAAAAACACATGGTAATGGATGATTTCCACACACAACAGATTAGCGATATTGCGAAGAAAATCACAAAATCGCCTTATCGTAGATCTTCAGGGCTCGTTGTTCGAATTTTTTTTCCCATAAACCAATGCCCAGTTATGTGTGTTAATGTTAATTAATGAGTTAGTTGGTAATCATTAATGAAATTTGGTTTTGATTTGATCGAAGGGCCATTTCATGTAGGGTGATATATTTTATATGATTTCGGCATTTAAAGATTTCCCTTCACCTTTTTCTTATAATTACTCTTGCCTCATTTGTAAATTGCAGGAGCGAAAAGCAAAGAGGTATACGTAGTAGTGTTCAGAATATTATGGGAAAGAAGGGTAAAGCTCCAAGTTCTAAAGACAAAGAAATGACGCCCTTGTACACAGACACCAAATGCAATAGATATGCTGGTGTTACTACTTGGGAAAGCATGCACAGCCTGCTTGAGGAAGAAAATCCCAGAGTAATGGAGGTTACAGCCTGCAGATTCACGCGAGTCATCTGAGGCATCAATTACAGAACTAGCATGTTCGTTCTTGCACTAGATAGCGGCGAGGCCCAAGATTCTTCCATACATGGACATGGTCAAATGGGTACTGGATAGTGTTGATATCACAAATAGACAATTTAAGACTCAGAGCCAAGAACTCATGGAGTTGTTCTTTCCACAAAATTTAAAGTTTATATCCTCTAACAAAAAAGTAGAAAAGAGGTGAAAAATAGCACCAGGGAAGTTTGGATCGAGAAATGGAGGCAATTTTCGATGTGTGATTTCTAATCATGCATCACTAGGAAAAAACCCTTGAGAAGGAAATCCTCAGATCACTCAGTCGTCTGTAAACCTAGAAAAGTGTAGGAAAAAGTGCTAAAGGCTAAAGGTAAAACCCAAGCTCTAAAAACCCGTGGTATTTATCAAAGATATTCTTAAGGTGGTATGTAAATATAAGAGACCACTCCAGGATTTCTACCAAATGTACAACATCTACAAACAAGATGGAGGCAAAAGGCTCAAGAAAGAGCAGATTCCATCAAAAGGTTAACCAAGTTGAATTGGGATTCTTACTAGACGTACTTGGTAAAACCACACAACTAGTGCATGACTCTCAAATGTATCATTAGCTCTACCAAGAAGATGGTGCCAGTGCTTGCCAATTCCCTTTTCGTAAGACAGCTAAAGTCGAAGGTCATCCAGCCAACTCTCCTCAAGAAAATGATGAATGCTTGCGACTACAAGGTACAGATACATAGATAGTTAATTGCCAGTTTTAGTTTTAGATTCAGTTTTAGTTTTAGTTTTGCCTTATTTTTGCCTAAAATGAGGATGGTCATTTAAACCGCTTCCTACATTTTTGTAATAAACTATTTTTAGATTTAGCTAGTAGTATTTGAACCCTTCTCATGAATTTAGAAAAGGGTCCTAAAATTTATCAAAAACTTGTCCTCAGAACATGCACTTTTGCACCCTTCGAGGAGGTTTTGATGAATGAATGGAACAATATTTATTGATATCTGTGTTTATTATCTACTACTAAAATTACACTTTTATACTCTTAGTGGATGTTGAATTAAGAAGAGATAAATCATTATTGCTAAAGCTTATAAGTAGAACTTGTTATAAATGGTACTTTTATCTCTTAACAATTTCTGTTTGTGTTAAAGTGATATTCAAGTTCAGTTATTTATATATGAATGCTTAAATGCTTGAGTTATCATTTGGCATTTCTATACGGTGATAGCTATTTTATTTATGCTTAATATATGAATGACTTATTATGCGATATGTTTTCCACAATTGTTTCGTCTAACTTTTTATATGAAATGGTTTATCTTTATTGAATTCTTTTCTTATAGCAATTGAATGATCTTTCTTACCAATTGCCATTAGAAATTATTTTAGATCGCATAATTGAAAGATTAAATCTCGGGTTAGCTCTTAGAATTAGATATTTCTATTCATTAGAATACGATTGCATGTTGATAAATTAGATTTAAAATAAAGGCATTTTACTTAGAAATTATTGGGAAGGAAATGTCAATTCTCAACACACACACACACACACAAATTAGGAAACTGGTCCCATATCCCCAGTCAGACCCACTGTACCAAATGGAAAAGGAGCTGCTAACCAAGGTCCGCACCAAGTGGGTATCCCCCTTGTTGTAGACCCAATTTTTGGGGCTTTAACAGGTTGATGTAAGGAATGATCTTTGTAGTGTTCAGTTCATGAGTTTTGATAAAATCGAAGGTGTGACACCCATGCCAAAAATCTAGGAAGAGAAACACTTGATGGGAGGTTTCCAACTGATATTTGCATGCAACCTCCAATTGCTAAAAGCAGATCCATGAATCAAGGGATGCCTTTACATGTTGCCTTGGGAGAAGCAGCCTATGTATGCAAATCAGTTTTTCTCAGTCCCGAAGGGGAGTGGTCAACTCAACTGCACATGAAAGAGGCTACTCAACTGCTAGGAGAAAATGTGCATTTTTGGAATGGAGCTAGGCTAGCTTCCCTGGAGATCTGTGCAATTTCTAGGCAGAGTAGCTAACTGCTGCCCAGGATTGCACAATTCCTAGGATGAGAAGACCTGTTGGGAGGAATTGTGTAATTTTCTAGATGAAGGCTGGCTGGAATATTTGCGCAATCCTAGAGCCGAGTAGGCTACTAGATAGAATTTCACAATATCTAGAGGGAAGATTGGTTACCCTCTAGAATTGTGTAATTTCTTGAGGGAGTTGCTCAGCTTGCAGTTGGACCAAGTCCAGAGAAACAGTTGGTGATGGGAATGCATCAAGCTCTGATAGACATGTCATGTTTTTGCAAGAGAAGCACTAAAGCTTGTGTACTTGGCAAAGCAAGACATGCTGCTGCGAAAGGTTGGTAGGGAGGCTCCAAAATGAAGTGAAGGAAAAATTTTGGATGGTGGTTGTAGCCGCTGCAATAGGTCCATCATGTATCTCCTTCAACATTTTTTTTCTTCGTCAGATTCTAACAATTTGAGCAATACGCCATTGTGTTGTTTATGAAATAGATTACCTTGTACCAGATGATAAGATACAACTTTAAGCCTTAAATTTTTTTAATGTTTCATATAAAAGGTAGGAGGAAAGGTCCCTTATCCTAAATACTGTTTTAGATCAGCATACTCAGATGAGGAATCATGTTTTGTTGTGAGGTCATTTTGGTATATCTTGATGCCATGATCCCATGCTTCTCATTCTTCATCCCGTTGGTCAGTAACATCTCCGACCAGTTTACATAACTCAGGTCCTTTGATTGTGTGAGTAAGCCTCAACTCCAACTCATATTCCTGAAGGTAGGTCATCCAGTTAGCTCTCCATTCACCCAATTCACGTTGGAAAAACAATGATATTAAAGTTGGATGGGGCACCAACACTGTTACATGATTCTTCAGGATGTATGGTTAGGAGTGTTTAACAACTTTATAGATTGTGTATGCATGTTTGTCCATGTCCATGTAGTTTAGTTTGAAACCATGCAGTCCAACACTCATGAAGGATATGGGCCACTCATCACCGTTACTATCCTTTTGTGTCATCACACATGTTATAGATGACTCTGAAGTGAAGGTATACAAAATGAAATATTTAGTGAAGTTAGGCTATAAAGAGAAGGAGCTTCAACAATGGCCTTCTTGTTATGGTCAAATTCTTCCTTTTATTCTTGATTCAATTTGAAATCGGCATATTTCTTTATCATATTTTGTAAGGGTTTAATTATCTGACTAGAATTGGAAATAAACTTGTGAAGGAAGTTGATTTTACCCAGGAAAGACTGCATACATCTCTTACTGCTTGGAAGCTGGATTTGCGCAATAACTTTCATGTGTTCATGGTCGACAGTGATACCGCTTTTACTTATAATATGCCTAAGAAGGTACCAGCAGATACTATGAATACACTTTTCTTGGGCTTAAGGGATATCCCATACCTTTTGCAACGCTCAAATATTTGTTTCAGATAATGGAGTTGATCTTATGTCCTCTTTGAAAATATTGTCCCATCATCCAAATATACTACTATGATTTGACCAATAAGTCCTCTAAAAGTAATGTCCATTTCCCTTAAGAAGGTGGCTCCAACATTAATATGGCCAAAGGGAATGTGTCTAAAAGTGAATGTTCCCCACTTAGTTCATAAATTTGTCTTGAATTGATTTGGTTCAACCACTAGAACCTGATTGTACTCAAAGAAACCATCGAGTAAAGAGAACATTTCAGATCTGGATGTTGTTTGCAGAATTTTCTCCTTAGAGGGAATAGGATAGTTATCTTTATCTAAAGGCCAGTTCAAATTCCAAAAATTGACACATAACTAGATTTCACCGGACTTCATCCATACAGGAGCCAGATTTGAAACCCATGTGGAGTGTCTCACCTTAAAATAATGCACACATTCAATAACTTCTTTAATTCCTTCTAGATAAAGGCTTCCAACATGGGTTGTGCCTTCCTTAGCTTCTGCTGGAATGGATTGACCCTGTCCTTTATAGGTATGACATGTTGGATGATCTGGGTATCATACATCTTAAGCTCATCATACGTCTAGGCAAACACATCCCGATATTTCTTGGATAGACCGATGAATGCTTTTCTTTCATCCTGTGAACAACCAACACCCAATTGAGGAACATAGGGTCAGCTTTTGTTCCAAGATTGATTTTATCATGCAAGAGCGTGGAACTCTAAGTCTTGGTATTTGGGGGACCTTTAAAATGGTTCTCCAGATGAAATAAATTCTCCAACATAACAACACCTTTGGGCATAGAGTTTCCCCTGCATTCATTAGATTCCTCTTGTAAGGTTCTTTCATGTTCCTGTTCATATATTACCTCATCCTTAAATACCTTCATGTTAGCCATGAAATCCAATATCTATTGGTCATCATTGAAAACAGGGATATTAGTTACATTTCCTGGGACAAAAGGTTTATAAATAATCTCGATAGAAAAACCATCCCTTAAAGGTGTAAATATGGTTGCAACATTAGCTAGAGTATCAACAACAACATTGTTAATTCTAGGAACATATTTAATACCAAAAGCCTTAAAATAAGAAATCAGTCACCATAACACTTGTTAATAGTCTTTAGATGCAATGACAAGCAATGAATAATATATCGTACCTACCTTGTGATAATTTCATAAACACCGACCACTTTCAATGATTGAGCTTTGAGATCAATAGCTTTTTTAAGTCCAAGAATCAAAACCTGATACTCTGTAGTGTTATTGGTGCACTGAAATTTTAACCTACAAGAAATCAAAAACTTGTTTTTTTTTGGGGTCCATCAGAATACAACCAACACCAGCCCCATCCTAAGTCTTGGACCCATCATAATATAAACTCAAAAATTCATTGCAATTCAAATCTAAATTAAAACTATTTACATCTATAGTACAATATTCATTAGCATCAACTGCAAGGAAAGGAAGGAGTTCCAACTGCATGTCTGGAGGGATAGGCAATGGCATAACCTCATAACACCCAATGTCTGTCTCTAAAAAACGCATCCACAAATCCTCTTAAGCGAAACTATTTGGTTCATTTGGGACTTCTAGCTCAGTGATTTGGGCATATTTAGTTGAGGCTTTAGGAGTCTAGGAATTTCTTTTACTACTTTCCAGAGTGCCCTTCGAAGTTTGGATAGATGTACTTTTGGCAGTAGAAGTTGCAGGCTGGGTTGGATTATTTGGGGGTAATAGTCTTCTTAACAATGCCGCCTTCTTTTCCTCCAGCATGGAATTTTCTACAGTGCCCTTACTCCTCAGGTTATATGTCTTCGATTCCTTAGGGGGAGGGGTGTCTCCTACATGAGCTTCTTGGACATATTGAACTTCTTATTAGTGTTAGTCTCTTCACACTTCCAACAGTGATCAAATTGCTCTTTTGCACACATATTAGGTGTCTCATTCGATCAGTTGCATTCCATTAGGTCATGGATCAACTGATGGTAGTGTTTTCATTTCAATTTCCCTCATGTCATATACCTACGAGCTCATTCAAAACCTATTTTCAGTCATTTATAGTCATTTCAGTTCATTTCATTCAGTTTTAGGGTTTAGTTTCACTAGGCCTAGGGTTTTTCATCATGGTCATCCAAAATTGAATAAAAAAGTCAACAAGCACATGAGGAGGATAAATGAGTTCATAAAATCATAAATTTACTTTTGATATGCTCAATAAATCTTTTTTACCTCAAAACTCTGTTTTGAGGTGAAAACAGATTTTTTCTATTTTTTGTAAAAAAATCATGTAATTTAAGCATTTCTATATGTAATAAGCTCAAAAATTGTTCCTGGTCATCTTGCCAACTCTTGCCACTGCAAAAAACAAAAGCACCAAGGCATCAGTCCACCAAATGGTCAAGAGAAAGTCAAACTTCAAATGAAAAACAGAGTTTTTGAGAAAAAGTGACTAAGACTGTATAAAAGTGGGTTTGCAATGAGGAAGGATTAAAGTGCATCATTTATAAAGTAAATTCATGCTATCTATTCATTTCATTGTGCAAAACATCATGTGGAGAGCCAAAATCGCGATTTGAAGGGAAATTGAGTAAACGAGGAAGAAAACCCGAAATTTGCAGCAAATTTGCCTAGCGCTGCACATCAGAGGGTTGGCGCTATGCATCAGAGGAGTGTTGCACAACAGATAATTTTTGCCAGTGTTAAATTACATAGGCACTACGCATCAGGTAGGCACTGTGCATTACGCTCAGTGCACTGTGCATTGGCCAGGGAGTTTCCAAAATCACTCAAATGTATCCCAAATTCTCTCAAATGCTACATTTCAATCCTACAAGTAAGTTTTCATCGATCTAGAGCTGAAATTAGTATTCTTCATGTTTTGTTCATGATTTTGGTTTCTTAAAATCAAAACCCTAGCTTGCCTTCATACATTTTCACCTCATTGCAAAATTTTCACTTCATTACAAAACCAACATCCTTTGTCCCTTTTCCTAAACTTTGTTGCCCTAAAAATACCCATTAATTCCATTTTCCCTTTCCCTATTCCCCTAATAAACTAATTCCCTTCATTAAACCCTAAGTCCCTCATAAGTCAAAACCATAGTTTCCTAAATATTTCCCTTCATTCCCCTACTCCACTTCACGTCTGCAAAATCTCTTCATACTCATCTTCTTTGTCCCCACCCATTATCATTGTTCACCATACCATCATCAAATTAAATCATTAAGACAAGCATGGAAAGAACCAGTGAATCAAGTTTTGAAGAAGATACACTTAGTGATTGCTCAAAGGAAAGAAATGTGCAGTCCAGGAAGCCTCACAAGGGGGGGAAATCATTAGGAAGGAACCTATTAGCATGAGTGAACTCCTTGCTTTCCCTCTAGCCACCACATGTTTCAGATATCAGTCCTGTTTTGAGTTTTGTGAAATTGTTGAGAGGGTCAAATATCACCATGAGTTAGCAAGTCAGTTTGTGATAAACTTGGATAGCAATATGGTTCATCTTGTTGGGGTCAACTTCACTCTTTCACCAACTATCATTGCAGAGGCCACAAGAATTCCAGATGTAAGGGAAAAGTGGAACAAAAGGAAAAATATCAGTAAGTAGCATTATGAAACTTATATCAAGGCCAAGTACCATGGTAAACTTAGCAGGGTGTTTCCTTTCAAATTCTTGGAGGACCGGTATGTTCCACTCATGAAACTTATCATCAAATACTTTACATGTGAGGGTAGGTTCTCTAGACTTTATGCCTACCACATTAGCTTTAATATGCACTTCACCAGGGTCAGAATGATGAACATTCCTTATTTCATATGTAAAAACATAGAGAGGATGACAGTTATTTCAAAAAGAAAACCATATCCACAGTAGCTCAATAGTATTTATCATTTTTTTGTCATCAAAATTGTTGTTTTACATCAACTCACTCAGTTGGGAGTGTCATGGGAAACTTTCATTGCCCATGAATGCTTCAAGGGGCCTCAAATATTTTCAGATCCTTAAGAGGAAGGTGAACCTTCCGGGCAACAAAAAGAGCTTGAAAGTAAAACAGAGGAGGCTCATGTTCCTATTTTTGTCGCTTATGAAGGAGGCACTAGGATGCTTTTTGCAGCTGCCAAGCAAGTACTATCTCCATCAGGGGTGGAAGGACTCTCATTTTCTTCACCGGACCACAGGAAATGCTATCTTCACCAGGGGTAAAATGGGCTTTGCCTTCTTCTCCAGCTATACAGGTTGACCAGCAGTCAAAAGGCAGAGATAAAGGAAAGCCAAAGATGTATGAGGAGGGCCCTACTAAAGGGCAAGACAAGGATTTTGTTTTGATTGAGGAGGATGTCACTGATTTGGGCTCTCAAAGCTCAAGACTCAAGGACATGATTATCAAAGAGAAGGAGGATGAAATACAAGCCTTATCACTTGACCTTGAGAGGTCCAAATGGATCATCAACTTTCTTGAGCAGGAAAACAAGCAACTGGAAGATAAGAAAGCTATTATGGAGCTACAAATGATTAGAGAAAATATGCAAGAGGAAAAGAAAATAAAAATCAAGATGACATCCCTTGAGCAAGAAATTGAGGCTGACCAAGAATCATGGTTGGAGAGGGTAAACATTCACCTTAAGAAGATGCTTAAAAAAATCTAACAAAGAAAATAAAATGCTACACCATATGGCCTATCATTACTTAGCTCGGAATAAAATTTGCAAAACAAGAGTAAATAGGCTAAAAGCTAAGTTAAGGAGAGCCTTGAGGGTCAAGAAAGAGCATGATAAACTCAAAATTTTGGCTAAAGTTGCATTATCTCAGCAAAGCACTTAATATGGTTGCTTCTTGCTAAATTTGAAGAAATTTTGGGAACTTTTTGTCATTTTGCAATTTTGTACATAAAAACACGGGAAATTTCAGCTGATGCACAGCGCCACCGGCGCTGCGCATTGCATTGGCTCACTCTTTTACCAAATGGTTTTTAGTTTTGGATTCCTCATGAAAAAACAATGAAACCTAGAAAATTTCATAAATTTTGGAGGAGATCTGGGTCACTTAAAGGGCAAAAAACACCTAAAATATGTCCTCTTTGCCACTTTTTGGACCCACAGGAAGTAGTCTTAGGAGAAATGATTTTTTAAGGGGAAAATAAACTCCAAATCAGAAAATTCAAAGTTTTCTATAAACTAGATAGGTATAGCTTTCCAACAAGCTATCTTGGGCCTGATTTGGTGAAGTGCAAGGCCTCCAAAAGCAGTCATGAAGCGGTGTTGCGCATCAGGCAAATTTTTGCCAATTTTACCTAAAACTTAGAATTTCGCCCAGTTTGACTACCAATTGAATTTTTCTCTTCTCCTTGGTAAATTTGTGGTGGTAAATGATGTAATATGATGTAAATGTTATGAAAAATGACTTGAGGGAGTAGATACAACAGTTAGAGGTGGTTTGAGGCTGAATGAATCAGTTTCCATGGTTTTAGAGGCAAGTTGTTCCACTACCTATATTCCTGTTCTTAGTTTAGATATGGTTGAAACCACCCTTCTTCTCATGGATTTGACCCTTGATGGCTAGCATAGGTGGTTTGATCCCTATATTATGTACTTTCTTAGTCATTTGTAAATGTTAGACTCTTATGGATGCTTTGAGCTTCATTGTAAATCACTTCTATGGTTTGGCAAGGAAATGAACCAGGGTTTTGCAACATTTTGTAGGATTCTTGTGATAATGTGTCTTGGCATTGTTTCTTCCTTTGTTATTTAGTTTCTCTTACGTTTTATATGTGCCAACATCTATTTCTTTCTTCATAACTAAATGAATCAAGATAGATAGGTGGAATCCATTGATATTCAGTGCTCTGCCTTGGGAATACATGTAGTTTTTAATGTTTTATGATGTTTGAAGAGGACTCATGAACTTTGCATGCCCTCCCCAACTCGTCACTAGTCTTAGACTTACCATCACACTCAATTCAAGTTCCAAAACACCTACCTACCTCGCCCCACATAACATCTTGCAAATCTGAGTTGATTTCCTAGACCCAAAGCTGCCTTCTTCATTTGATCCAACAACCAACCATCAAAATCAAACAAAATCCTCTGACCTAATATACCTACTCTAAAATCAGCATTCATTTCAATCATGTCAATCCCTAGTTGCCAATATTCTAATTGATATTGAAAAGGAGAGAGCCCTCTCCCAACTTGGTAGGGCTAGCTACCAGGTTAAGCATGGTTTGATGTTACCCTAGACTTGCCTTCCTTCAGCTTGAGGTAGATTTAGGCACTAAAACTTCTCATCCTTGGATAACCTCGAAAGCTAATACATCATAACCAAAATTATCATTGGGGGGGAGGTAGTTTCTTCTTCAACATCCTTAGATTCCTCATCATCATCTCCAATCATATGGTCCTCAAGCACCTTGGTAACCACAACAATCATATTATGTATCCATTACAGACATGTCTTTATCGAATGAGTGGCTTGGTGAAAGTTGTAGTAATTCTCCAAACTAAGTTCCTCTACATATAAATTTTCATTGGACCTCTGAGATCACATTGCAGGAAGATTATTATTTATTATAAAGAAAGGATTAGTAGATTTATGACCTAATGAACCCTCACTGGTCTTCCTTTTCGACTCAAAAACTTCATTGGTCAATTGCTTCAACGACTTGGCTAGGGCCTCAAAATCAACGAAATCCTTATCACTATCATTAGACTTGTTAGATGAGGCATGAGTTTCTTTCTAGTTGACTTTGACTCTTCACAGGTGTCATGCTCAAGAACTCCTATGGAAAGAAGATCTTCCCCCACAACAAGAGCTTCTACAAAGTTTTCCATTAGAGTAGCCTTCAATTCTCTCTTCAAAAACACAAAAATATCACGTGGAAGGGCCCTAGTATAATAATTGATAGTAATTGAATCATCAAGAACCACACCAGCTGGGAACTAGTTATTCAAGATGGCGGTGAATCATTGGTTGAAATATTTAACCTTTTATTTTTTATGGCATTTCAACATGCTTAGTTCAGTAAGGAGCATAAAAGGTGTCTTATATTTAGCTAGATTTTCGAGAAAATTCTTTTATAACTCATCCCAATTCCATATGGATTCCATAGGCAATGACTGATACCATGTGGATGATTTATTCTCCAGGTTATAAGGGAAAATCCTACGAGTGACATCATAATACTGTACCCTCATCATTTATAAGGCTAGATAGAAATTATCGATATGGTCTTCAATCATGGTTCCTTTCTCAGAATCAAATTTCAGAAGATGTTTCTCAGGGTGCTAAGGAATGTCATGAAGTGTACCCTAGATTCCCAAAGGAGACTAAGTCATCCAGGCCAAAATTTGTTGATAGTTGTCTCTAAGTGGTGGAAATATTATTCGATTAGCATCACCCTCCATATAACTTTTAGGGGCATACATGGATCCTTCACTAGTGTGAGGCAGTTCTTCGCCATTACCCCTAGGGACACTTAGATGTCCTAGATCCCTAAAGTTCCTGATATTTCCAAGATTTCCCCAATTCCTTGAGAATATAAATTTCTTATCATTACAAGGGTCATTGACGTTGTGAAAATTAACTCAATTCCTAATGTCCTCTCTACCACTTGATCTTTGAACCACCTTGGCATCCCCCTGTAGTGGTTGGTTGTCACCTCCTACATTCTCCTTTCGTGGTTGGTCGTCACCTAGTGTATTCTCCTGCCACAGTTGGTTTTCACCTCGTGTAATTATGCATCTAGGCCCCTATCTCTCATATCCCAAGGGACTCTCCAATCCTTGAATAAAAAGTATTTCAAAATAATCCACATAATCATCCAAAATCATATCGATTAGATGCGGTATTGAGTTTACCAAGATGCCTTTATGGGTGTGGTGAGGTTTAGAAGTGCATGTGTTAGGAATGGACCTTGTAGCAGGAATGCACTTAATACCCTTAGTGTATTGTCAGGTAATAGGGCATAAAGCTCTCATTTGCTTGTATGTAACTTCATAGAGGGGGGATTCTTCTTTGATCGAATTATCCTTGAGTGGTGGAGGTTGAGAGTCACCTATGCGGAGGTCACAAAAATGTTAACCAAAAGTGGGATAATGAGGTGTCTTGGGGGAAGAAAGATGAGGCTCGTTACTAGCTTGTTGGGAGGTTTCAGGGTGAGGATGGGTGTTATTGTTAGTCATCTTGTGGCCCTCCTTCTAGCACCAAAATCTATTAATGGGCTAGAATTTACCACTAACGCTCAGGGAATCTCCCCAGTGTAGAATCCCAATCAGACTCTAGACCATTTGGTCTAGGATTTCCATTTGGTATGTAGGCCTGACTACCCTCTCGTTAGTTGAGGTTCACCTCGGACAAAGGAAGTGTCAATTAAGAGAGAACAAATGGAACTTCAACAAATGCAAGAAAATAAATGATGAACATATGATAGAACATATATCATGAATAGCAACAATGTAACTTCAAATAATAAACCTCAAGAAAAGTATTATTAGCAAGACCTCAAATGAAAAAGTTTGTCATTAATAACCATATAAACCATAAGTGACCTCACAGTCTGCAATGATATAATTCCAACATCAATAAAATAGTTTACCAACATAAGCATAAGGTACACATATCATATACCATCCATTTGTTGTAAGAGAAATCCATAATGCAGGAAGACACATGAGGAGATAGCAGGCCAAAGTTCATAGGAAATTTCAATTCATTAAGCTGATAATATCCATGGAACCATCATACAAGATCTTTTTCAAATCCATAAGTGGAGATAGAAAATTACTTCTTGCATTCACTAGAAGATCATAAGTTCTCAAAACCATATACACCAGAAAAGAGGGTGAATGATTTGAAAATCGCGGAAGAAGATCGTACTCTGAAATTTGGTAAGTTTTAAATGGGTCTTTCAAAATGATGATTTAATTCAGCTGTGAAAGTTAACCATTAAGGATGCAACACAAATAATCATGCAACATCAAAATAGAATGACGCCGAGGTTGACGACGGAGTTCACCCCTCCTGGGCTACATCTCTGGGCCCTGCTCTAAAAGGCTATGCCACTCGTATTTTAGTAAATAAAAAGAGGTACAACAAAAATTTTGTTACAATTGTGGCTATTTCCCCATTATGGAAATTCTCTCCTTCATATAACTCTAACAATTTCACTTTACATTCCACAAACGATGTGTCATTTACAGCAAAAACATAGGGTCTCTAACAATGACTATGAACTCTATTGAAATTGAGTATTCGAGCATCAACAATGTATGAATTATTCACCTTGTCTCCACTTGTTTAGGTGAGGCATAGTTCAAGTACAACCTTTTATAGAATTTGTTACTGCTATTGATGAACAAGTACTGTCGTTGATTTCAGAACATGCCAAACCCCCGTTTCAACTCTTCAAGTGTCCAATTCGTCTTACGTATGTCTCCAGAAATCCCAAAAAATGACTTGACTAAAAACTTCAAGCTTCACAACTCCCGAATGAAGCAATGGCTCCACACCTTCTAGCTCAGAAAAATTGGAATACAACACCACTCTAGCTTCACTTGACTTGCCTCTGAATGACTTCACTGGAATGGATTTACTTGCGTTCGACTTGCTTGTATTTATTTGGTGCTAGGACCACCTTTTATATCATTTCACAAGGCTAAGTTTAGAGTTCTTTTGTTATAATAATAATAACATTATATTTTTGGCTACTCAAATCAAATCGAATGCCATACATTATACTCTAACTTTAGAGTTTTGTTGGATTCGGTGCAATTAAAATTATACACCAAACCATACACATAGCTCATATTAATAAATATTACAGAGTGCTTGAATTATTGGTGCATTTTTGTTTTAATATGGCTTAACCAAAGTATATATGGTATATGCCAATTGGACATGCAACAAAGACATTAAATGGAATGGTTCAAATCTCATATGGTGGCATGACACTCGTGGTAGTTGGCGATGACCTACTCTCTACATGGCATTTGTTGTAACTGCATTCCATCTATTCATGATACATATGCCACCTCCTCCGTGTTTGTTTGAATGCCATTCCAAAATTGTGCCTTTGTTATCTAGTTGTTTCATGGAGTGATGGTTAAGTAACCATACTTCCAACGGTCTTAAGAACCAAAAACCCGTGGCAATGAAGCTGCAACAACTCGACACTTATTCGTATGTGACTGGACCTACTCTGATGTATTGACTGGACCTGCTCCGATGGTTACCATTAACACTGCGCCAACCATGCATTCTTGTGGCACCCGTGGAATTTATCAACAACATCATTGCCGAGTTGGAGGTTAGTAAATCCATGCCATTAAATTCCAACTCCCATGCCTCATCAACAACTCTTTGACATTTGTGATGGCATGTGAGTAGCTATGTTCTGGTCGTTATATTTAACACTCATACCATTATCGGTGGTGTTTACCATAATCCTACATTACCACACCGTAACATTAAACTCCTCCATTTTAATAGATATGCACTTGTAATATATGTTTACCATATGGTTTTTAAAACCATACCATATATGGGCCAACCATGTAATATTTACACAATGTTTATGTGGCTTGAAAACCATAGTAAACTTGCCATTAACACCATAGTTTTAAAACTATACCTTTCTCAATGTTTAGCACATTTAATCATCAATGCGCCCACCATTTCAAGTGAAATGTAGTTGACATATTGGAAATCCATTGTAAGATAGTGTTGGAGGTTGAGAGTTCGAATCTCCTGGAACCCTACAACTCATAACAACTTTTTAAAGGCTGTGGAGAGGCCACATGGTAGCCATTCATTGGCCCATGTGGCGCTCTTTTATTGGCTCAAAAACATCAACCAGTAGAAATTTGACAAACCAAAAAGAGTTACCTAGCAGAATCTGAGCTTGCCACAATGTAAATTGGAACCTTGAGCGTTGACCAGTATCTATGTTTGACTTTGACCTATGGCGACTTTGACTCGCAATGGATTTGACTTTAACCTATTTAGAGGCAAACATCAACGACCGTTTTCTCCCTCATACAAAGGCCAAACGCAAAACCGGAGATACCACCAAAATCAGTGCATCTATCTCTTCAACTTCGCATTGATTTCATGAGCATCTGGGACTGTAAAAAAATTTAGATGTCAAGGAAATGTTTGCTACCTAGGACCATCTTGGTCTTCAAACATATAGCAAACTTTGATTGGAATTTAACAAGATCCATCATGGATCATACCTCCCATCAAAAAGGACTTTTGGACCTTGAAAAGGTTTATTACAAACATGATTTTTATGACAAACATGCATCAATATAAAAACCATCTATACCCTAGTTATAGACTCAATTGGGCCTACTGATGCGACGATAATTTATAGACACACATTTATACATATGGCATAAAATCTACACAATTCCAAGTAGGAGACTATTCTCGAGACTTATGTTCCTCTACTCCAGCTTCTTTTGTTGTCTCTTGCTCTACTTGTGCTAGTGTTGTCTCTCGTGACAGAATCAAACATGTTCTCTTTGAATGTCCTCTTAGCTTGCATTGTAGAAAAACTCTTTCTCCAAAGTTTGTATTGGTCGTCTTTTTTTTGGATTTTCCTGAGATCTGTTTTGATGATGTTGAGTCTTTGTCTAACTGAAGCAAAGTCTTCCCAGGACGTTTCTTCACTTGTAGTGCTACATCATATTTCTGTGGCTTACTCCTTGTAACACCTATCTTTTGTTGAAAACCTTCTTCTTCCAACATTCCTCTACACAATGCATGTTACTCCCAGAAAAGGTACATGTATAAATTCTTTTAATGAATTGCAACATAAAGTTTTGATTAAGGACTCACCTTCTGAATCACTACTGGAATGATTCATTTGTTTACCTTTCCTATCATGAATCTTCTTTGGCATGAGCTTAGGATGTAAGGACCAACACTAGTCTAAGATGTGACCTCTCTTCCCATAGTAGTTATAGCTTGACTAGTCATATCCCAATACTTTGTATTTAGGCCTTTCCTGCACTGAGATCAGTTGGAGTCTACCTTGGCCATGCTTTTTTAGGCCTTTTCCTTGCTAATATCCCATTTTGTTCATCAGTATCATACCCGTTCCTTTGGTATGTTTCTCGAACATTCCAATCTCAGGATCATTGGAAGACTTTATTTCTAAAACAGTTTTTTGAGATGTGGTACATAAGGAAATCCCTCTGAAGGTGAGGAAAAAGTACCAATGGCTTCCTCCACTGATCGCGATTTTGGAATGGTAGATAGAGATGAAATGTCTTCATCTTCCTAATGAAGTGGAAGTAATTCATTATCTCATGTGGTGGATGGACTTCAAATTGAGAGGTTTCTCCTCATTCGATTCTTCTGCAAGGCTTCAATCTTTGCTTGCAGTTTTTCCTTGTCCTCCTACAAATCTTGCACCATTCACCATAATGCAACATTATCCTATTGAAATTTCTGGTTGAACTCTTTAATTTCTTGCAATTGAAGTTGTCTTGAGTTTTTACCCATTCTTCCACTTGGTGACAACCTGCTCTGATACCAAAATATGATATGAAAATCATGGAAGGAGACCATACTCTGAAACTTGGTAAGTTTTAAATATGCCTTTCAAAATGATGATGAAATTCAACTGAGAAAGTTAAACATTAAGGACGCGACACACATAGTAATGCAACATCAAAATATAATGACACTGATGTTGATGATGGAGTTCACCCCTCCTGGGTACGTCTTTGGGCCTTGCTCTAAAAGGTTAGGCCACTTGTATTTCAGTAAATAAGAAGAGGTGACAAAAATTGTTGTTACAATTTCTACTATTTCCCCAATATGGAAATGATTTCCTTTAGAGAACTCTCACAATTTCACTTGACATTCTGCAAATGACGTGTCATTTACAGCAAAAACATATAGTATCTAACAATGACTCTAACCTCTATTGAAATCAAGCATTCAGGCATCAATAATGCATGAATTATTTACCTTGTCTCCACTTGTCTAGGTGAGACATAGTTCAGGTACAGTCTTCTATAGAATTTGTTGCTACTACTGATGAAGAGGTACCTTCGTTGAGTTTGGAACATGCCAAAATTCCCTTTTAATCTCTTCAATTGTCCAATTCAATGTCCGTATGTCTCTGGAAAGACCAAAAACTTACTGGACCAAAAACTTCAAGTTGCACAGCTACTGGATGGCACAGTGGCTCCACACCTTCTAGCTCAGAAAAACTAGATTGCAACACCACTCTGCCTTCACTTGACTTGCCTCTGAATGACTTCACTAGAATGAATTTACTTGTCCTCGATTTGCTTGTCTTTCACTGGTGCTAGGACCACCTTTTATATCATTTCACAAGGCTAAGTTTAGAGTTATTTTATTACAATAATAACAAAATTACATTTTTTGCTATTCGAATTAATATCGAATGTCATACATTATACTCTAAATTTAGATTTTTGTTGCATTTGGTGCAATTAAAATTATACACCAACCCATATACACAACGAATATTACAAGTGCCTGAAGTATTGGTGCGTTTTTGTTTTGATATGGAAGTTAACCAAAGTATATATGGTATATGCCAATTGGACTGGTGGCTAAGACATTAAATGGAACGATGCAAATCTCCGATGGTGGCGTGATACATGTGGCGGTTAGCGGTGACCTGCTCTCCACGAGACATCTGTTGTAACTGCATGCCTTCTATTCGTGCCACATATGCCACCTCCTCCACATTTATTTGAATGCCATTCCAAAACTATGGCTCTGTTATCCGACAGTTTCGTGGAGTGACGATCAAGTAACCATACTCCCGGTGGTCTTAAGAACCACAGACCTATGACTGGACCTGCTTTGATGGTTACCTTTAACACTGCGCCAACCGTGCACTCTCGTCGCACCCATGGCATATATGAACAACATCCTTGCCGATTTGGAGGTTGGTAACCCCGCACCATTGAATGCCACCTCCCGTGCCTCATCAACAATTCTGTGATGTTTTTGATGGCATGTGAGCAGTTGTGTTCCACCGGTTATATTTAACACATACAATTCTAGGTGGAGTTTACCATAATCCTGCATTACCACACCATAACATTAAACTCCTCCATTTTAATAGATATGCACTTGTAATATATGTTTACTATATGGTTTTTAAAACCATACCATATATGGGCCCACCATGTAATATTTGGACAATGTTTATGTGGTTTGAAAACCATCGTAAACTTGCACCATAAAACTTATACCTTTTCGAAATTAACACCATAGTTTTAAAACTATACTTTTCTCAATGTCTAGCACATTTAATCATCAATGCTCCCACCATTGCAAGTGAAACATAGTTGACATATTGGAAATGTGTTGTAAGACAGTGTTGGAGGTTGAGAGTTTGAATCTCCTGGAACCCTGCAACTCATAACAACATTTTAAAGGTTGCAGAGAGGACACATGGAAGCCATTCATTGGCCCATGTGGCGCTCTTTTATTGCCTCAAAAACATCAACCAATATCAATTTGACAAACCAAAATGAGCTACCTAGCAGAATCCGGGCTTGCCATAATGTAAACTGGAACCTTGAGCATTGATCAACATCTGTGTTTGAATTTGACCTGTGGTGACTTTGACTCGTGGGACTTTGACTTTTCACTTGTTTAGAGGCAAACGTCAATGGGCATTTTCTCCCTGATACGAAGGCCAAATGCAAAACCAGAGATACCACCAGAATCAACACATCAGGCTCTTCAACTTTTTATTAATTAATCGAGCATCTGGTATGGTAAACGTCTACGCATGTCGAAAACAATTTTTCTACTTGAGACCATCTTAGTCTTCAAACATATAGCAAATTATGACTGGACTTTAACAAGATCGATCTTGGATCAGTGACTCTTGGTCTACTCGTGACTCTTAAACTAACTCACAACCTTTCATATTCCTACTAGACTCTACTCTATCCTAGTCTCTATTTTTCAATGCATAAACAAAATGTTCTTAGTCTAATAATTTAATAATAGATAATTTAGGAAAATCCATATGCAGTTGCTCCACAGGTTATTTGTGCCAAAGCTTTTACTCAGTTGCCACTTCAACCACCTTTTGTTTCTCTCATCTTGGTATGTGTAAGCATTCAAGGGAATTTGGTGTTAGAGCTCTCTTCTTGACCTTGATCTGATTTGACAGAGTCACCGATGTATATCCTCACTGGTTTTATCATGTATTGAGTAATGGTCTCCTTAATCACATGAAATTTATCCATAATGGAAGCCTGTTTGAAAGGATCGAGAAATGCCTAAGTTTCATGTAGGACTTCTTCCTGCTTCCTCACTTTTCAAACTGCTCCGATGGGATGGATGTTATGTACTTTAATTCAAAGTTACAACCCACTTAGAAAATGCTTGTATGAAGCCAAAATCCTATCTACATCCTTTGAAATCTTATTCCATTATTGGATCTTGATGTGAATTTGAACCTTGTCATTTTGAGTGGTTATCCAATATTTTGTGGGGAGAGTTGTCAGTGCCCTTAGATATTTGATAGTTCACTCATATATTTTGTTAATACCCATGGTAGATTGCTTTAGCATGGTTGTATTCTCCTTAGTATTAGCTTATATGATTGAAAAATGTGATACAATTTGATCCATCTTTAAGATCTCTTCATAGACTATAGCCATGCCTTCTTTTAGAGTTTCTATCTCTTCTCTAATGGATTCTTGGAACTCCTTCATGCTTGAGTGGGCTAGGCATAGATATTTATTATCCTCCTCTAGCCTCCTCCTATATTTTTCTGCTTTGGTGTCTCTTTGCTCAAAAGTGGTAGAGCTTTCCCTAGAGCTCCACAATATGTTTATTCATCCTGCTCACATTTAGCTCGGTTGAAGTTACAAAGCCGAATCCAGCTGATGTGATCATCTCAAGATTCATAGTGGTATCTAGTATGATCTCCTTTTCTGTGGTCATGGATAGTGGTTCTGTAGGGTTCTTGGTGTAGTATTTCCTTCTTTCCTGCATGATCTTACAACTGACATGGTCAAAAGTTAGTCTACTGAGGTCTAGTACCTCTTCCTCTACCTTATCTAGAATGCCCAATTCTTTGAGTGACAGGTGCCCACCTGTAATGGTAGTGGATGGAGGAATATCAAATGGAGGAACACCAACCTACTTATCAGACTCTTGGTTTTTTTTGTTGTTGTTGTAGATCGAGCTCATATTTCTTGTTGAGATCTTCTTATTTCTTCTTCATCTCCTCTTCCTCCACTTTCTTTTATCTTCATCAAATTTTCTATTTTGTTCTTCTTTGATCCTTTTTTCTCTCTCTCTTCATTTTCTTGTTTTAATTTTATCTCCTCTTCCTACCTTTGTTTCCCTCTCGCTGCTCCTCTTCTTTCCTTCTCCTGATTTATTCTTCCTCTTGCTTCTTCTTTTATTCTGCCTCTTGTGCCTTTCGATATTGTTATTCTTTCTTTAATTGTTCTTCCTCTTCCTAATTTTTTCTCCTTTCCTCTTCCTACTGATATTGTTAGATATTCTCAGGTTGCTAGTCTCTAGATTTTTGCTACTACTTCAACTCTTCTTCCAATTTCCTCCTTAATTCTTGCTTCTTCTTGGCAAGGGTCACATTTCTTTCCTTCATGGTTTCATTATCCTCATCCTCTTGTTTCTCATCTAAAGGGTCTTCTGTTTCATCACCTTTATGTATTTCATGTTTCTCCCCATCTTTGTTTCTCTTTCTTCCTTTTTCATAGGGTTGTCCAAGCTTGCAGGCTTATGTTTTCTTGCAACTCCTCAACCAAATCATCCTCTTTTTCCTATTTCTCACTTGGCCCTAGTTCCTAAGTAGAATTATACTAATTTATGACTTTTTCTTCATGGAAATGTTTTTATGCATGTATGACCAGTTGAAGCCTACTTTCTTGCGGTGCACTGCCACAATCCCCTTGGGGTCATACCTACAGTGACTAAGGTCCACAAAGTATAATCCCCTCATCTCCTCAGCTTATATTTTTCGCTTCCTTAAAACTCTCAATGTTATAGGCCAAAAGAGTCAAAGGGAAGGCATGCCAAGAATTTTTCTTTCCTTTGTGCAGTGTTTTAGAGAAACATATGATCATCTAGTCGGAAACTTCTTGCAACAACAACTTATCTGTCACAAACTTGGGGAGAGCATGAGGAGGCTTTTACAAGCTGAAAATTCTAATGAAGGTGACCTTCTGGATAGGAAACTAGTCTACCACTCTGATGATTGTCTCTTTAGCCCTCTTAGACATACAAGGGGTCTCTTCTCCAAAGAGTAATTGGTACAAAAGAGTGATGAATGATTCAGAGGTGGTTTCATGCATACCTTTATAGCTTGGGTTCAAAAATATCTTGTAATAAAGATGCATGATGTCCAATGCATATGGGATCCAGTTGTAGCTCCATTTATCAAAATGGCATCTTGCACACACTACATCTAAAAGGTATGATGCCATATAGAATTTCGGTGGTTGTTCCTTCTATGAATTATTTTCTACCTGTATGTTGGTCTTTAGTGATGAAGCAAGAATGCTTACCTAGTTAAAAATAGTGCTTCTGGTGGTAACAATGTACATAATAGGTACCCAAGTCTTGAGAAACTTATTGATATCCACCCTACCATACAACTAATTCATCATTGTTGCCATGATTTTATAGACCTTCCTAAGGCCCTCTGTTCTGTAAACTTGATTGGCCTTAATATAGAAATTGGATAGTTCCTGCGACCAATATTTTAGGATGTCTTTAGTTGCCACCAGAGGATTTGACATCCACCTAGTATTGAAGATCTCCTATTTTTCTAGTAGCTTATAGTAGGAAGCAATGTATGTGGAATAAATAATAGCAAAATATTTGATTGTGTGGCTCCTTATTACCCATCACCCTATAAAATTATTTTGTAATATCGAGATGATGGTATTTGAACACAGGAAGACAAGTGGATGCATGGCCACTTTGTGAACCCATGACCTCTTGATATTAATGTATACTCTGAAATCCTCCTAGTACTGGGGAATGTTTTTCTCAGAGAATTCATAATATATATTAAAACACGAGAGTTTGGTGGCCTTATTGATGTTACATGTCATGCACCGGTATATTGGTGGTGGTGGTCCCTCTGGAACTTCTTGGACACTTCTCTTGACACTCTTGTAGGACATAACCACTGGAGGCGCCATCTCTCCAAAGAAATATGATATGGATATATTCTAGAATGATGTCACCTGGTATTTCAAATAAGCAATACCAAGATGAGAAAGAGGGAATAAATGATATTAATCAGTACAGATACCATAAATAAAACCTTGAAATGCAAGGAATAAGATGAGAAATCTCAGTCATGGGTTCAGTTAAAAGTAAGTTCGTCAGGTCACACAATTGGGGGCTCACAAAGAATGAGACAAGCAAACCATTAACTTGGAAATTGGAGATCGCTAGGTCATAGTGTTGGAGTGGTCACAGGGTCACAGAATTGGCAGGTAGCAAGGTCACAAGGTCATGGGATTTGGTAGGTTTTGAGTATTGTTAGGTCGTAAGGTCATGATTGTTTTCCTGTCTTTATTTTTTGGGATGTAACGTGGCTCTCTTAGCGGTGGGATGGAAATTCAAAGACTTGAAGTGGGAAATTCAGCCTCATGGGAACCTAGGAATCATAAGTGGCTAAGAGCAGGGAAGATGGTCTTCAAATGAGACTTCGTGTTTGAGAACTAGAATGTCAAGTGGAAAAGTAAGGAAACTAGAGGGTTTTGGAGTGAAATGGGCTTGGAAATAGCGAGGAGGTAGATAAATGCTACCAATGGGGGAATACATAGAGTTCATGGTCACAGGGAGACATATGTTAAGAAGAATGATGATGGGGGAGGTGGAAATATGCCTTCCTAGAGAGAAGTCATGTGCCTCGCCCATTCACCAAGTTCCTCCGTTGTTGAGTGCTTTGACCATTTGAAAAAATGAACCATGGGCAAGGCAGAATATATAAGAAATGGTCACACGTGAGGAGCTTGAAGAGGTCGCCAGGTCGCATGTTAGTATAGGTTACAAAGTCAGTGTTCATGTGTCATGCAACTTAGAAACCATGCGACCTCAAGTCTTGTGGTCACAGAGTCGCAAGGTAATTAGGGTCACAAAATCGTAGGCTAGTTCCATGTATGTGATGCAACCTAGCAATTTTTCTTGGTAACCACAAGCTTCAAGTCGCAAGGGATGTGCAGCCACAAGGTCGCCACTTTAAAATTGTATAAACCATTCCACCTAAATATTTTATGACTTGGCGACTTAGGCCAACAAGATATGTTTGGGTCGTAGGTCACAATTTTAAATCTTTAAGTAAAATCTATCTTTGCGACCTATTACTTTGAGATATTTATACTATGAAGTTTGTAACTTGATCTTTTCTTAGGTACCTCAGGAAAACCTTAACCCATTGCCAAGATGCAAAAACTTGTTATGATGTAGATGGAGGCTAGAAGTCTAAACAAGGGGATCCAAAGTTTTGGAAGGGTTGAATTTTGGGTTTGTTGTAACTACTACAACACCACAATTATCTAATTTACCTTTGAGACTAAAAATAGCTATCCTGACTTCCATGTTCTCTAAATAATCATGCACCTTGAATAACTTCTTCATCCCAAGCAGCCATGCTTCAACAACATCTGATTTCTTGAGCTCTCCATCAAAGATAGGAGGCTTAGATTTCTTGAACTCATTTGGAAAGTATTTCTTCTCACTCCTCTTATAAGGACGATTGTGGTGATGACCATGATGTCTCATTGATGCCGAACTAGAATAGAACCCATAACCACTACCTCTCTTGTTAGGTGTATCCAACCATCTTCCACCTTTGACTGTGTCATCCCTATCTGACTTGTGTCTTGATCGCAACCTGCTACCATATGCCCCATTAGTCCTTTCCTCCTATCCATAGCTTTTTATTGTTTTTCCTTGTCTCTACAAATATTATAAGCTCTGAAGGATCATTGCATTGGAATCTTCTTGCATTTCTTGATCTCTCGCAAGCCTTTCCTGTGACTAAATTATCCTATCATTATCTGCCTTACAAATTTTGATGTATGCCTTTAGAATTCTAAAAGTATCCGCTATGTTAGGAGAGTATTCTTCCCCATGCTACTTAGTTGATCTATAAGGAGAGTCATGTGAACTGTAATCCACCATTATGCTTGTAATTTATGATATTATTCTTTATGAAAATATAATGTCAGAGTCGGTATTTGCATACTGCCATCAGTGATCAAGATTCTTATTTTATATCATATTGGTGTCCCATTTGAAATTTTTATCATTCTACCTAGGTCATCATGCAAAAATTTACTCATTAATGGTAGTCCAAAATAAAAAATCACACTCCCCTCTCAAAATTTGTATTTGTTGGCCCACCTTCATGTGTCTTGCTAAGCATCCATTGACTATAAAAGCTCATTTTATCAGGTTTTATATCAGTCAAGTCCACCTGAATTTCAATGGTTCAAGGTTCCATTAGGTTACCTAGGTTTTATTTTCCCAAGGTCCAATAAATCACCATCTCATTGCATAAGGTCAGCAAAGTATGAGAGTCAAGCAAATAATATCCCTTTTTTAGTTAAATAAGGGTTAACAAGCATGTAACCATGGTTACTAAAGTTCCAAATTTGATTTCGAGAAAGGAATTTATTTCATTTTGCAAATTTTTACTTCGAAACAAATGTAATAATTTTTATTTCATTTATGTAATTTTATGTTTATTATATGTAATAAGTCATCACTTTAGCTGTCGACTCAATTCCATTGCCAATAGAATCCAAACAAAGGTCACAATGAAGATTGTCAAAGCATCATCCACCTGTCAAAAAAAAAAAGGTCAGAAAGTCAAAGAGCATTAGTGTGAAAGTTTGAAAAGTGACATGAAACATTAGAAAATGGTTTTTCAAATCACAAATCAAAACCCATTCAATTATAAAATCCCTCAAAGACATCTTTGCAACATTCATGTTCACTTCTACACTTTCAAAACCTCCTCAACAAAAGAGAAATTTCGATTTTTAGGCGAAATTGGGAAAAACAGGGGCAGACGACACATTTTGAAAGCAGAAGGCACATTTAGAAACTAGAGGGCGCGTTCAGAACTGGCGCTACATGTTTTCCTGGAAATTAGTGTATTTTCTAAGGGAAATGCACACCTATAAGGAGAGGGCACGTTTGACATTTGTGCTGCACCTTTGCCTGAGAACATCCAAAAGTTTCCCAAAGTGCCCTACATTGCTCCAAACATCAAAATTTGCCACCAAGGTGCTCTAGCAAGCAAGTAGGTTAAGATTACATTATTCCTCTCCTTCACAATTGATTTATATGGTGTTTCATTTGTTTTGGAAGTCATACTAAGTTTAAAACCATAGTAACCTAATTCCACTCCTAAAACTCATTTCCTAGCATCCCACTACCATTCCTACATTTCATAACTACCCTTGTCACCTCCCCATTTCCATATCCTTAATTTCCTCACATCCTTCCATACTCGCAACACTCACATTCCATTTCATCATCTCTGTCAGGCCAGGGTAACTCCTGCTGTCCTGAGAGCTGCTCAGTCCTGAGTGCTACTCTGACATTGATTCCCTGGCCTGACTGCACTATAAGCTTTTTTCATTCAAGGCGGTATTGCGCTCTCTGACTGCTAGAGACTGCGCCCTCATGAGTCATTGATAATGAATGCGCATAAGCGTTGATGCGTTTCTGATTTTGAATTGATATTGAATGCACCTAAGCATTGAATAATCTACCCTGACGCCGATTTGCAGCACGTTTCTCTCAGAAACATTCAGGTACTGTTCACATTCCCCTGGTATCATCGAAATTCCTAGGATCAATTTTACGCCAAAGAGACCCCGGTTCTCCTGTGGGCTCATGCGTATTTCTGGGTCTAGAGTCTGTAGTTAGAAATATTTCCGTCTGCTGCCAGATTGGGTCGCAGATTTCTTCAGTACCGGGAGGATTACTCTAACCTGGGGGCCAATACTGATCCCAGGAACTTAGGGTCACTTGCCCCACCTCCGCCTCGCATATTATAATATTTATGAACGTATTATAGAAATTTTAATGGCGAGTATCTATTGGATCCCATTGTTGGATGTAGTGGGCGCGATGCCTTTTTACTCATGTAACGAGATTGATCATTAATTTTGATTTTAGTTTTGGAGTTATTCGAAATCTCGGTGGGAATGCGTTGGTTTTAATCATATTTTGGTTAGCTTGAGCTGTCAAGCTCGTGGTGCTGCCCATTTTCTTATACATAGAGGAAACAAAAAAATTGTATGGTATGGTAGCTGGTTTGCGCAATTTGATTCAGTATTGCACAGTTTGTTTATGCATGAAGATAACCATATGAATTTAACCTGATTCATCTCAACGTGGAGATGTATTCTTTCTCACTATGAGTCCCGAAATTTTGAGAATGACAAGAGAGATGATTTTAATGGCGGTATAATGTTGTGCTGTTGATATATATTTATGATGGCAGTTTTGAGTATTAAGAAGTTTTCAAAGGGTTTATATAAGCAGTTTTCAAAAGCATTCAAAGTCATATTAGTCAGAGCATTTTATATATCAAAGCATTTGTGGAGGTGATATAGTGATATTACACAGTTTTTTATTTTTGGCAATGTTGTATTGAAGCATAAAGTGATATAATATTTCAATGAAATTTTGATGCCTTCTGTCACACATTAGAGGGATTTGTAGACAATATAGTGCATAAGGCTGTAAGGAAGTTTTTTTTTTATCAAGCAGAAGTATTTTTTTACAGAATTCATTCAATCATCTCTATGATAGGAATAGTTCTCACTGGCAAGGAGAACTATCCTGACTGGTCCCGGATGGTACAACACACCCTCATTTTCAATGAGCTGTGGAAAGGAGTGTGTGTCGGAGAAGGAGACAGTGACCCAAAAAAGCCTACATCAGACAAAGAGCTTGCCATCTGGGAAAACAAGAACAGCAAAGCGTATGCATTAATAGCAGCGTCTGTAAATAAGGAGGTGAGTCGTCACCTTACAACATGTTCAACTTCCTTTGAAGCTTTACAAAAGTTGAAAGAGCTCTATGACTCACATTCTGCACTTGAAGTCGACCAACTTATGATCAAACTCTTCACTCTTGAACTGCAAAATAATGACCCTCTTGCTCTTGCATCTGAAATAAAATCTATAGTGCATGATATCAATTCTACTAAAGTTCAGCTAGATATATCTCTTATTGCTTTTCTCAAGGCACTATATCCTACATACTCCAATTATCTTGAGTCTTTGCAAGCAAATGGAAATCTTAAGGATATAACCTTTGAATCTCTTGTGAAAAAGTTTGCTGAAAGGGAAAAAGCCTTTGGAAAGAAGACAATCCTTGAATCTTCTGAAGAGATTGTATGCATGGCTAATAAAGAAAAATATCCTGCTCAAGATTCTACAAGAGGAAGAGGTGGACGAAGAGGAAGAGGAAGATACTTCAGAGGCAGGGGAGGCAGACATCCTCAAGGAGAAAAGGCAGATTTACATTATATTCGCTGCAAAAGAAATGGATCACATGATGCCTCTACATGCAAGCTACCATGGGAAAAAATTGAGCTGAGAAGAAACCAACAGAAAGTTAAAACT
>APFE030153400.1:123953-136281 GCA_000404065.3 Pinus taeda
GAAAGATTCAGAACGATGCTTGGAATCACCAACATCCCTTCAGATTAAGGGGGGGAATGTTGACACCTAATCCAAAACGGATGGGTGAACTGGACAATCATCAAGAAGATGAACTGATCTGTCATGTTTATGTATATAAATGTGTGTTAGCTAATGAATAAAAAATCAGTTTTTTCTCCCGCTCATTCTGGAGTTACCCTGGCCTGACAATCTCCCTAGGGTTTGACTCCAATAACCCATGGCTGAAGAAGAGAACAAAGGTCAGAGTGAGGAAGAAAGATAGGAGAGGAGGCTATCTAAGAAAGGAGGGAGAATCATTAGACATGAGCCAACCAACACCAAAGAACTCATGGCATCTCCCATCACTTTGAGAAGTTTTAAGTATGTAGGTTGTTTTGAGTTTTGTGAGAAAGTGGAAAAGATCCAGCATCACCTTGTGTTGACCAAATTATTCATCACCAACCTCCATGACAACCAGGTAACCCTTGCTGGTATCACCTTCACTATATCTCATGCTATCATATCAGAAGCCTATAGGATCCCAAATATTGGGGAAAAATGCTTTCAACAAGGAGAACTGGATCATTTTTATTATGAGCCATATCTTAAACCAAGATACAAGAATGAGAGAAAGAGGATCTTTCCTTTCTCTTACCTCCTAGATAGATATATTCCCATGATGAAAACCATCATGAAGTACTTCACATGTGAGGGTAGGATTTCCAGGCTCTATTCCTATCATATTCGGCTACTCATGCATTTTATAAGAGTCAAACTTCTCAATTTGCCCTACTATCTTGCCTGGTACATTGACAAGATGTCATTCATTGCCCAAAGGAAAGACTATGATCATCAAATGCAAAGTATATTTCACCACTCCCTCATCAAGATGATAGTTCTTCACCACCTTTATCAGCTTAACATTGCATGGGACACTTTCATATCCAATGAGATTTTCACAATCCCACCTATTCAGCATTGCCAAGATGTACCTTCATCATCTCATCCATCCACCTTCATTCATCCACCACAGTCCATACATCATCCATATTAACCTGATGAGTCAGCCACACCATCACCTTCATCATCACCATCTCATGAGACTATTCATTCACTTGGCAGAGATGAAGGCAGTGGGAAAGAACACATTGAGCATGGTGAGAGAAGCAAGCATAAAATGGATAGTTTAGATACCTTGACACATACCTATCAGAGAGGGCATAGGAAAGTGTTTTCCCTAAATATTGTGGGAGGGGCCTTTCCTTCTTCATCAAAAAAGTAGGTACAAAAGGGTAAGGAAAAGGTGATAGAGGCAGAGATCCAGCAGTAGGAGGAAGACCTCCATGGGACAGAGCATGATTTTCAGTTAGTTGACCCAAATGAGCATGATGACAGTGAGAACACAACCATTGTCATCAAGGAGATGAATGCACTCATAGGAGAGCTCCAGGTCAACTTGCAAAGGGCCAAATACATTATCTCATACTATGAGCAGGGAAACAAGCAATTTGAGGTCAAAAATGAGCTCATGGAGATTTATCTCATCAAGGCAAAGAAAGAGGTTGAAAAGGCTAAGGCCTTACTTGATGAGGCATATGGACAATATGGTGAACAACTTGATGAATAGGTGCCAAGAAAAATCCAAAGACTAGAGGCCTAAAGAGAGCTTTGGAGCTAGAAAAGCAAAGGGAGGCAGAACTAGCCAATGAGCTCACCCTAAATGAGCAATTTTCCAAAATGGTAAATGAGAACTGGGAACATTGTCTTGAGAGGGTGAACACCCATAGGCCAAAAGGGATATTGATATTTAGAGAAGGATGGCAAAGTACTATGCCATGAGAAACAAAATTGCAAGAGCCAAACTCAAAAGAGCCCATGCAAAAATTGAAGCCTTGACCAAGCAAGAGGAGAAAAGGAGTCTAGATATTCTTATCGAGGCATCACTCCATGGCTCAAACATATGATCAGCCATCAACACACCAATTTTGACAATTTTTGACGAAATTTTGCTAGTTATGATTTTCTGTGTTTTTAAAAGCATTTTCAACACAGTCAAAATGTCAAACGCACAACACCTAGGGTGATGCACTCTTTATGAGGCATATGATGGACAAAAGGCCAACATTTTTGGATTTAGAGTGATGAGGACATGCACCCTGTGAATTGGCTAAGCATTTGGAGGAAAATTGGTCAGCCAAAAAGGTCAAAAACCACCAAAAAACCACCTTTCTACCCTTTTTTCTTGGCCTGAGCGTTTCACATTTACCAATCTTGGGAGAGTGATATTTTGACAGGAAAAATGAGCTGAAAATTGGAAACTAAAGGCATATCTGAAATTAGACTCGAAGGGCTTTCCAACGAGCTATCTTAGAGAAAATTTGGACGCCGGGAAGGCACCCAAAATCAGCCCTGAAGTCAGAGGGCGTGTTTGGCACTAAGAGGGCATGTTTGACAAAGGGAGGGCACGTTTGACAATCTTCTCCAATTTTCACTGTTTCTCTCCAAATTGACTTTCACCTATGGGAAATTAATGTTTTACTAATGTAATTAATGAATATGATGTAATTATTATGTTTTTTACTGTTAACCAGGGTAAATACATTAGTCAAATGGCCTACATGACTTGTAATGAATCATTTTGCTTGAGTTAGGGATGAGTCACTTTGACCACCCTATACTCTAGCTATAAGTTCAGCGTTTATTGCAACTTCTCCTTCTCTCACAGATTCAACCCCTGAGGCTAGGATGAGTTGGTTTGAGGCCTATATTATGTATTTTCTTAGTCATTTTTACAAGTTGGACTCTCTTGGATGTTGTAATAGCTTTCAAACTTTGGCATGGAATATATTGGATGAAGGTATAGCTATTTTAGTTGGATTCCTATGGCATGGTAATTTTATCTTGTTTCTTCTTCTGTTTCATATGTAAGAATGTTTTTTACCTCTCATGATCCATTTCACTCTATGATATGTTGATTTTCAAGGTGTGATAAGCATAATTCATCTTCGTATGCTCTTTTTTGGGAAAATCCTCATAGATTGTTTCATTTCTTTAGTTTAAAAAGAATTCATGACCCTCTTGCTCTTTTTAGCATCTCACTAGTCTAAACCATCTCATCAGTATACTACTAAGTTTAAATTACCTTGCCCCATTAGATGTCTACAATTCATATTCATTTTTCCCTGACCTAGTTCATTCTCTAACCTAATTCACTCATCCTTGTGACTACCCAACCAAAATCAAATCAAACAACCCTCTGCAATTTACATCTAACCTAAAACCCTAATCTATCCAGCCCTCTTGGCTGTGATCCTTTGGAGAGAGCCCTCTGAGGCTTGGTAGGGCTAGCTACCAAGCTAAAATATTGGTCAGTGGTTACCTCAACTAGACTCTTCCTCAACCTTGGAGATCTGGAGGAGTGATAACATATAACATACCAGATAAACCAAATATAAACATCATTAAACATACCTTAGTGAAGTTTAGGGGAAGCTATCTCGTATGCACAAATCAATCCAACTTAGCATGATGTAAAAGTACATATAGTCATAATGACACCAACATATCAAACTATCAACATCATGCATGATAACTCAAACTATAACACTAATGACATACATGAAAACCACAACCACTACACTCATGCATATGACTGATATGCATGCAAAATAATCACATCCTGCCGATCTAGTCCAAGTGTTTGAACTTGGAAGCTCTTATACCAATCGATAACCACCCCTCCCATATTTATCCAAATTCGCAATCTCACTCGGACAAACATGATACAAGTGTCACTATGATGTGACTCGACCTCCAGCGTTCTAGTTAAGGAAGTGGGGCCTACAAATTGACCACAAACTAACATCCTAGAGGGACTAAAAATCACTCATGAACTGTACAATCACCCCAAGTGATCAATCCCTGAGATGGAACCCATTTTCATTGGCCTAACACCCCAACTGTACGCAAAACAAGGCAAGGGTGTGGTTATAGGCCTCCAACTGCATGCATAGGCCTGCTTCCATGATGTTATGGCATAAATCCCCTAGTTCAATTCCAACGGTCCTACAATCTGAGCCACTTTTCCAAGCTAGCCTTCAAACCATTACTGATAACTTCCTATAACTTTCCATAATCATATTTAACACGATGGTAAATATAAACATTCAAACTTGAAACCAGAACTTGACCTAGATTGTCTAGAACACACTAGACATTTCGTCAAACATATGGAAAACATGTAAGATACAGGCCATGAATGCACATCTAATAAAAAATTTATGGTCTTCATCTGAGAATCATCAAGAAGGCTCTGAGCCCTCTCTAGATAGCTACAATAACACTTGTTATTTCATGCATTCATCAACCATTCAATAACTTATCAAAACAAGTCAAAATACATAGATATAATACATCATATAAACATCATATAACCAAAAAATAACCAACATAGAAACTATGGAAAATCAGCCATAACATCACTATCATAATCAATACAAATGATCATAGATCACAATAGGAAAATATTTCATATTAACATGTGAAAATTCCAACTAAGTCAGGGACTTCCATGTACCACCTGACCATAGTTTGGGTTGTACTAAATCTCTCTTTCGGCCAATCAACCCCATGCCATGTTCCAAGCATGAATGTGGGATCTCATGGATCAAACCAAAACAAAACCAACTAGGGATTCCAGAGGCTAAGCCACCTCAAACCTCAACCACTTTAATTCTACCTCTACGGTCTAGAAATCACTAACATCAAGTAGATTGGTCTCTACCCAAGATGTCTAGGGATCCAAGAACAAATAAATCAACCCAAAAACTTCTAGGTTTATATATCATTTGTTCCAACAAAAACTCTAGGTACTCGTAACTTAACCCACCAAGGACTCTATAACATTTGTCCCAACCAATCGCTCAAGGAACTAGTAACTCAGCCAAAACCGTTCCAGGGTTTCTAGAGCATTTGTTCCCCCTCACAGCCATCGAGAACCTGAGAACCAATAAGAAAAACAAGTGGAATAAACCCAAAACACCATGGCTATCTAGGAAATGGAAAGGCAAGGCCAAAACCCACTGTCAATCTAGGAAAATCTCCATGCCAATGGAAACACCTAACTAGAGACTCACATATATGTACTATGCATCCAAAAATCAACAAGTAAATCACATATGCAACATGTTACTTGCAAAGAAATATAGTTGTAGTTGTTGATCTCACTATTTCCTTCCGCTTTTGTGCTTTATGTTGCCTTCTTACTCCAAATCCAAGTGAATGCCCAAGTGCTCCAAGAATGCTCCAAGAATGTTCTAGGTGTGAAAGAGTATGAGAGAATGCCCACTAACGGGTACATATCACAAGTTCGATACATACCCACTAATTTATATGTACCCATCTTCTCCTTTGAACAAGTTTGATTGTCTTCAATTGAATCAACTGGACCAAGATGCATAATTTTTCTTGTTGTCCCCTTGAGGCTAGCTTCTACAATTTTGGCACTGCAATCACTGAATCAGCCTTAGTGAAGCTTAGTCCTATCATCCAGAGGACCAAACTCCAATGGGAACTAGTCATATACCAAGGGAAAATGAACCTTTCATTCCATAGCAGCGGTGCCATAATGTTATCACTCCTCCGAATCTCTAAGGGTGAGGAAGAGTCTAGTTGAGGTAACCACAAACCAATCTTTTAGCTTGGTAGCTAGCCCTACCAAGCTAGAGAGGGCTCTCTCCAAAGGATCACAACCAAGAGGGTTAGATAGATTAGGGTTTTAGGCTAGATGTAAAATGTAGAGAGTTGTTTGATTTTATTTTGGTTGGGTAGTCACAAGGATGAGTGAATTAGGTCAGAGAATGAACTATGCCCAAAGAAGGATAGGGAGCATATGAAAACACTTGTGAAGGAACCAACTAATGAAGCAATTCAACAAGAAAGCCATTTCTAGGAAGAAAGATAATTAGCATGGTTAGGTAAGATATGGGTATCCTTTTTAAGTAGTTTAGCATGGGAACCATTTTAAATCACACGTTTCTTTTTAAAGACCCCATAAATGGGAAAATGTTTGTAAAAGTGATGAATATATAACATCACTTATGAATGCAATATAATGATATTTTCTCCTTTTGTTGGATAGAAAAGGGTATGGTTTCTGTTGTAGAACTTGACCATGAGTGTGTTATAAACTCTTGGCAGGTATGGCCTTTCTTGTGATCTTGAAATTTCGACATGTATTGGAAGCTACCAATTTGCATATGGATACAAGTATGCATTTCATCACTTCTGGCTCCGAAATACAGAGGTGAAGGAGAAGAAAGTGTAGCCTATCAAAGACATTTGTTATGTAGATCAATATTGAAATACTATTTATACTTTTGGAGGAATAAAAGTCCTTTTATAACAGTTGCTGGTTGTTTTCATATGTAAATAAAATAAGACCAAGGTCATGGGACAAGTATTCCAAGATAAATGTTGGGCAAGCATTATAGTGGGCATCACTTGTGATTAATTAATGGCTATGGAAATTGACAAAGGCATTGGTAAAGGAAAGATGAAATAATTGACATTTACTTATGAAAATAAAGGAAGATAGGAGAAAAGGAAGGTGAAGAGACACAAATTTCATACTCAAGAAATTAGAGGGAAAATGAAGGAAAGTGAAGAAAATAGAGGTCTCAATGATCAAAAGGATTTTCAGGATCAGTTCATAGCTTTTGTCAATTTATTTTTGTCACAAGTTGATGTTAGTGGGCATTCAAAAGATCTATCAAACTTCCTCCCATTGGTATGATCTCAATCATTACCAATTTCAGATTCTGTTATTCAAGACTGTCCTTTGAAAATAATCTTTGTTCAGCTCAAAGTCTTAGATCTCTAACCCTGTTAAGTTTGACCCTGTTAAGATATTGGATTCTAAAAGATACACCAAGTCAAACCCTGACCCTAATCCTCCTTCTCCGATTGATGACCTTGAGAGATTGTTGAGAAAGCCTAAAGTCCCTATCCCCGAGATCGAAACCACAAAATTGGAAAGGACCACTTCCTTGCCAGATAAACTACATGGTATTGAGGATATACCTTTCAACATTAAATTTGAGTTATCCTTATTCTTATCAAAGTCTGAACCTTGTCTTATTGAAGAAGTTTTCAATCCTATAAAGTTTGACTCATTCTTTTTTGACTCAAATTCATTGTTTAACTGACCTTCTGTCACTTCTCAGTCTTTAAAACTCGAGCATGAAGTTTGGTCTTATTTTGACAAACTTCAAAGCCTAGCAGATCAATTATAGATCACTATTGAAAAGGCTTATATTCAGTATCAACTTGAGCTCTTATCTTCCGCCACACCCTCTACTATGCCTCCAAAAGCATCCACCTCACCCTCTCCATCTTCATCTCAACCAACACAACCCATTGCGGTTCCCATCCACCATTCTTCAAGAGTTATGGCGAGATTTGTACCATTGGTGCTACCTGGTCAATTGGCAGCTTTACCTTAGACCTATGTCCAGAGGCTTCCTCTGTTTGATGGCAGCCCCAGAGTCACAACACACCAGCATATTGATAAGATGAATGATTTCATTGACTTAGAGGAAGTCGATGAGGATGATGCTAAAATGAGGCTCATAGCTCAAAGTTTTTCGGGAGACGTGAAGAAATGGTTCCGTGGCATGGTAGTGGGTTCTATTAATTCTTTAGCCAAGCTTAATGAGTTGTTTTTAGCCAGATGGAGTGAAAATAAGAATCCATTACAAATCTTGGCAGAATACAACACTTTGAAGAGGAATCCTAATGAGACGGTTCAGGAATTCACCATAAGGTTTACTCATATTTACAATTCTATTACGGATAACATGAAACCTCCACCTGATTTGGCGCTTTAGCAGTGCCTAGATGATTTTGATCCAGATATTTCTTATCAGTTGAGGAAAAGAGATCCCACAACTCTGGAAGACATGTAGAACAATGCAGTAAGTGTGGAGGCAAACTTGATGATTAAGAAATCTCAATTGAAGCATGAGAAACTGGAAAAGAGAGTGACCATCAAAGAAGAACCATCTTCATCCACCAATCTTAAGTTAGATGCACTGATCAGGACCATGGAGAGAATGGCTAACTAGATGATAAATTCAAATAGATCTCAAGAGCCTTAAGTTAGAAATCCTAACTTCAGAAATCAACAACAACCTCAGTACAGGATAACACAAAGACAACATAAAGCTTACGAATAATCGACATCTTAGCAACCAATTCAGACACCCTTTCAACAAAATTATGCTCAAGGAGAATATGATGATGAAACAGACCCAATGGTTGAGGAAAATCACTTCTTTAGGGAAGATCACCATCCCATTTTCTTGACTGAAGATGAGAAGTATGTCGAGAAAGCGGAGGATCCTAAAGATGAGGATTACATACTGACAAGTGACAATGCATTGGAAACCCAAACCAATGATTATCAAAGAGGATATTTGAACGCACTTAGTTCTCAGCAAAAGCAATATTCTTTGAGGAATAGAGATGTCCCAATCACTCCTATTCAGAAGAGGACATCACAGCAGAAAGATACTCAACAGAAATCAAATCTTCAAGTGATTCAAAGCAAAGGTAAAGAGTTGGTAGTAGCCGATCAAAGTAGAACAAAATAGGCATCTACAAGCAATCCAAATATAGATGATGACAGTCAAAAGAAGGATCATATACCAAGATATTTGCCCGAGAGGAGAGATAATGTACAAAGAGAGGTAGATAAAACTAATTCTTTCAATTTAGAAACTGAAATTTCAAAGTTGAAAGTGTCAATCCCTCTTGTTGAACTAGTCAAAAATATCCATTACAAGTCTGATATAGTTAAAATGCTCAAAGTTGATCCTATGCCTAACATGGTTAACATTGAATATGACCAACCTGGATTGACTTTTGGTCCATCTGTAGATGTTCAGTCAGGAGATAGCGATGTTCCTCCATTTTATCTTAGTTTGAGAATTCACCAATTCATTCTTCATAGCTCCATTCTTGACTCTAGAGCTTCTCATAATTTAATGCCAAAAGCCATCATCGAACGGTTGGGTCTCGATATAACTCATGAGTACAATGATTTTTATTCTTTTGACTTCGGTAAGGTTCGTTGTCTTGGCCTAATCAAATATTTGGTAGTATCCTTGGATCAAATCCCTACGAAGAATGTTTTAATGGATGTGGTGGTAGCTGATATACCACCATGGTTTGGCATGTTATTATCCCGATCCCGGGGAGCTAAATTAAGAGGCACACTACAGTTAGACTTCTCCTATGCTACCATCCCGGTTTTCGGGCAATTGAGAAAGTTGTACCAAGAAAACAAAATGATGTTCATCATAAATAGCAAGGATAAGCCTAATAATCATCCTATAAATGTTGTACATACAGATTTAGAGTCTTTTATTTCGTATAATGATAGTGGACTGAACGATGTAGATAATCAACTAGTAGAAATTAAAGATGTAAAAAGAGATTTTCCATTATATAAAGACATTTTCAAATCAAGAAAAAGAAGAGCTACCAAGTTCATCCAAACAAATATCAGACAAGGCACGAAAAGGTTCAGATCAGCCATTCGAGAAGGTAATGGAAACTTCAGAAGAGTCAGAAATGAGAGTTTAGAAAATTGACCCAAAACAAAAAAAAGATGTACAGCTCTTGGAAGAAAAAAATGGCCTTTGGACCATGGACTTTGATGGTTCCCTTGGGAAAGATGGAGTAGGTATTGGCATTTGGATTCAAGCCCACATCATCATCAGCAAGATAATCTACCTCAACACGTTAGATTGTGCTCATACAAGTTAGCTTTTGATTGCACTAACAATGAGGCAGAGTATGAAGTGCTAATCACAGGTTTGAAGATCTTGAAGAGGTTAGGGGTAGGAAGAATTTCCATGTATAGTGATTCAAAGCTTGTAATAAAGCAAGTTAAAGGTGAGTATCAAGCTCACCGTCTGCGAATGAAACAATATGAAAATGTGGTTTTAGACAGCCTTAAGATGTTTCCTGAGTATACTCTTTCATTTGCACCAAGAAATCAGAATCTTATGGAAGATTCATTAGCTATAGCTGCGAGTAATTTCAAAATCCCCATCTTTTCAACAAGAAGTTTGAGATTCATGTGAAGCATTGGCCCTCAATTCCCGACAACTTGCAATATTGGAAAGTATTCTGGGATGACAAATAGGTGAATAACATTCTTCAAAGTGAAAGAGAGTTTGAAAATTGTTCTATGGATGAGGTCTATGATGAAGATGATCAAGTCATCGAAGCAAGCCAAGTTGAAATATTACAACTGAGGGACAATAATATTCCAAAAGGTCTAGTAACTTTGGAAGATTTGTTTGATCAAGATGATGTAGCAAGGAAGCCTACATTGGTTCCTACATAGAAAGGTGTTGAAGACGTAAACATGGGAACAACAGACAAACCAAAAATGATCAAGTTGTCCAAAACATTGTCTCCTGAGATAAAAGACAAATACATTCATTTATAATCTGCATTTTCTGATGTTTTTGCTTGGGATTATGCATATTTCAAGGAGTATGATAAGAAAATAATTCAGCATACCATCCCAATCAAGCTCGATCAAAAACCATTTAGACAAAAGCTAAGGATAATTAACCCAAGGTTGCTGCCATCCATAGAGAAAGAAGTTAACAGAATTTACAAGGAGGGCATCATTGTTCCTATCAGATTTTTTGTTTGGATATCAAATATAGTCCCAACAAGAAAGAATACCAGGGAGATTAGGCTCTACATAGACTTCAAAAATTTGAACAAAATTTTCTCTGAAAGATAATTACCCACTTCCAAAAATGGACCTTATCCTTCAAAGAGTTGTGGGTGCTTCCCGACTGTCACTTTTGGATAGCTACTCTAGTTTCAATCAAGTTTTAGTGCATGAAGATGATCATGAAAAAACAACATTCACCACACTTTGGGGCACATTCAAATATGAAAATATGTCATTTGGTCTCAAAAATGCAGGGGCCACTTTTCAGTGTGCCATGGACCCTTTTTAGATGAAAAATATGTTTTCTTGGTTGTATACTTAGATGATGTAACTGTGTTTTCACATTCAGATGATGAGCATTTGCATCATTTAAGAGTCATTCTTTAGAAGTGTCAGAAGTTTGGGATCTCTCTCAATTCAAAGGAAAGTTTGTTTGCTATGGAGGAAGGTAAACTTCTCGGCCATATCATTTCAAAGGATGGTATCTGGATTGATCCTTCGCGAGTAGAAGTGATTTAGCAAATTGATTGCCCTCGCAGAAAAAAGGAAATCCAAGCATTCAATGGTAAGATGAATTTCTTACGCAGATTTATTCCTAATTTAGCTAAACATCTCAGAGAAATGACCAATATGTTAAAAAATGATAATGAGGTGAAATGGTCTGAAGAAGCCCATAAGTCTTTTCATGTGGTGAAGCTTACCTTAACCACTGCCCCTGTTTTGATTAGTCCTGGTTACATTGATGATTTTATCATATTTTCATTTTCTTCCGAGCATACTATAGTAGTGGTACTAATGCAAAAAAAGGATAAGGTTGAGCTGCCAATAGCATTTTTCAGTCACAACATTAGGGATGTAGCCCTTAAGTACAACATCATTGAGAAGTAGGCCTTGGCTTTGGTAAAGGCGATCAAAGATTTTAGAGTTTACATTTTACATTTTACATTCGCATACTCTTGCTTATGTGCCTAATGCAGCGGTAAAATAAGTCCTCATGTAGAATGACCTGGAAGGCATAAAAGGTAGATGGATAACAACACTATTAGAATACGATCTTGAGATCAAGCAAACAAAGCTGATCAAAGGTCAAGGCTTAGCCAAACTCATGGCCAAGTCAAACCTTCATGCTCTAGACATCAACCTTGTAGCAACATTATCCAACAATCAAGAAGAAGTGGATCTCATTCAGGTATTTGAAATCTTTCTTTCGTCTCAACACTGTAAACTTTGAAACGGGAACTGATACTGTTACCCGTTTCATAGAGATAGCAAAAGATTGACCTGATTTTGAAAAGGGGTGATACAGAACACACATATTTTTTTTAGAGCATAGTTTTTGGCACTTTAAATAACCAATACGATTACTCATTTCATAGGGCTAGTAAAAATGTGACCTGATTTGGAAAAGTGGTGATGCAAAATACACTTCTTTTTTTTGGGAGCATATTTTTGATACTTTAAATTTTTTTATGTATCAAATATAAATATTTGTTTTTAAATGTTAGTGATTTTCATGCTGATTTTGAAACATGTTGATACAATGTGTTGATGCAACATACCTTTTTTTTG